>JAIUJO010000423.1:297500-306370 GCA_023846275.1 Vanilla planifolia | reverse complement strand
AGAATAAGCAGAAGAAGAGGGAGAAGAAGAAGAAGAAGAAAAAGAAGTAGAAAATGAAAAATATGTAGAAATAGAAGAAGATGACGAAGAAGAAGATGAAGAACAAGAAGAAGAAAGAGAAGAAGAAGAAGAAGAAGAAGAAGGGGAAGAGGAGAAGGAAGAAGAAGAAGAAGATGTAGTAGTAGTAGAAGAAGAAGAAAAGGAAGAAGGAGAAGAAGAAGAAGAAAAAAGAAGATGTAGATGAAGAATAGGAAGAAGAAGATGGAGGAGGAGCAGGAGGAGAAGAAGATGTAAAGGAAGAAGAGGGCAAAGATTAAGAACAAGAAGCAAAAGAAGAAGAAGAAGAAGAAGAAGAAGAGGAAGCAGAACCAAAAGAAGAAGAAGAAGAAGAAGAGGAAAAAAAGAGAAGAAGAAGAAGAAGAAGAAGAAGAAGAAGAAGAAGAATAAGAAGTGTAAGAAGAAGAAGAAGATGGAGAAGAAGATGAAGAAGAAGAAGAAGAAGAAGAAGTATATGAAGAAGAAAGATTGGAAGAAGAACTAGAAGGAGAAGAAGAAGAAGAAGAGGAAGAAGGAGAAGGAGAAGGAAAAGAAGAGCAAGAATAAGTGGGGGAAGGAAGAAGCGGTGAAGTGGATGAAGAAGAAGAAGCAGATGAGAAGGAAGGAGAAGAAGAAGAGGAAGAAGAAGAAGGAGAAGAATAAGAAGAAAAGGTAGTAGTTGAAGAAAAAGAAGAAGTAGAAGACGATGAAGCATGCGAAGAAGAAGAAGAAGAAGAAGGAGAAAAAGAAGAAGTTGATGAAGAAGAAAAAGAAGGAGGAGAAAATGAAGACGAAAAAGAAGAAGAATAAGAAGAAGGGGAAAAAGGAGAAGAAGAAGAAAAAGAAGAAGAAGAAGAAGAAGAAGAAGAAGAACAGGAAAGGAAGTAGAAGATGAAGAAGGAGAAAAAGAAGAATAAGAAGAAGAATAGGAAGAAGAGAAGAAGAAGAGGAAGTAGAAGAGGAAGAAGTAGAAGAAGAAGAGAAAGTAGAAGAAGAGGTAGAAAAGGAAGAAGAAGTGGAAGAAGAAGAAGAAGAAGAAGAAGAGCAAGAAGAAAAAGATGAAGAAGAAGATGAAGAAGAAGAAGTAGATGTTGATGAAGAAGGACAAGAAGGAGAAGAAGAAGTGGAAGAGTAAAAGCAAAAAGAAGAAGAACAAGAAGAAGAAAAGAAGAAGAGAAGAATAAGAAGAAGAAGAAAGAAGAAGAAGAAGATGAAGAAGAAGTAGAAGAAGAAGAAAAAGATGAAGAGGAAGAAGAAAAAGAAGAAGAAGATGATGATGATGATGATGATGAAGGAGAAGAAGAAAAAGTAAAAGAAGAAAATGAAGTAGAAGTAGAAGTAGAAGTAGAAGTAGAAGTAGAAGTAGAAGAAGAAGAAGTAGAAGGAAAATAACAAAATCAAGAAGAAGAAGTGAAAGGAGTAGAAGAAGAAGAAGAAGGAGAAGAAGAAGAAGTAGAAGTAGAAGAAGAAGATGAAGAAGAAGAAATGGAAAATGAAGAAGAAGAAGAAGATGAAGAAAAAAGAAGAAGAGGAAGAAGTAAAAGATGAAAATGTAAAAGGTGAGGAAGAAAATGAAGAAAAAGAAGGAGAAGAGCAAGATGAAGAAGAAGAAGTAGAAGATGAAGGAGAAGAAGAAGTGGATGCAAAAGAAGAAGGGGAAGAAGTGAAAGAAGAAGAAGAGGAAGAAGAAGAAGTAGATGAAGAAGAAAAGGGGAAGAAGAAGAAGTAGTGGAGGAAGCGATAGATGGGGGGAAGATGAAGTAGAAGAGGAAGAAGAAGAAGAAGAAGAAGAAGAAGAAATATAAGAAATAGAATAAATAAAGTAAAAAAAGGAAGAAAAAAGAAGGAGAATAAGAAGAAGAAGAAGAAGATGAGGAAGTAGAAAAGGAAGAAGATGGAGGAGAAGATGAAGAAGAAAAAGAAGAAGAACAAGAAGAAGGGGAGGAGGAAGAAGAAGAAGAAGAAGAAGAAGAAGATGTAGAACAAGAACAAGAAAAGAAGTGGAAGAAGGTGATGATGAAGAGAAAGAACACGAAGATGAAGACGAAGAAGAAGAAGAAGAAGATGGAAGAGAAGAAGAGGAAGAAGAAGAGGAAGAAGAAGATGAAGAGGAAGAAGAAGAAAAAGAAGAAGAAGATGCGATGAAGAAAAAAATGACAATGAAGAAGAAGAAGAAAAAGAAGAAGAAGAAGAAGAAGAAGATGAAGGAGAAGAAGAGGAAGAAGAAGATGAAGAGGAAGAAGATGATGAAGAAGAAGATGAAGAAAAGAAGAAGAAAAGGAAGAGGATAAAGAAGAAGAAGAAGAAGATGAAGAAGAAGTTGACTAAGAAGAAGATGAAGGACAAAAAGAAGGAGGAGCAGAAGAACAAGAAGTAGAAGAAGTGAAAGAAGAAAAAGATGAAGAATAAGAAGATCAAGAATAAGAAGAAGAAGAAGAAGTGGAAGAAAAAGAAGAAGAAGAAGAAGAAGAAGTAGAAGAAGAATAAGAAGAAGAAGAAGTGGAAGAAAAAGAAGAAGAAGTAGAAGAAGAAGAAGAAGAAGAAGGAGAAGAAGAAGAAGAAGAGTTAGAAGAAGTGAAAGAAGAAGAAGAAGAAGAAGAAGAAGAAGAAAAATAAGAAGTAAAAGAAGTGGTAGAAGATGAAGAAGAAGAAGAAGAAGAAGTAAAAGAAGAAGATGATGAAGATAAAGAAGAAGATGAGCAAGAAATAGAAGAAGAAAAAGAAGAAGAAGAACAAGAAGAAGAAGATGAGGAAGAAGAGGAAGAAGTGGAAGAAGAGGAGGAAGAAGAGGAAGAAGTAAAAGAAGAAGAAGAAGAAGAAGATGAACAAGAAGATAAAGATCAACAAGAAGAAGAGGAAGAAGAAGAAGAGGAAGGGGAAGAGAAAGAAGAAGAAGAGGAAGAGGAATAAGAAGAAGTAGAAGAGGAAGGAGTAGAAGAAGAAGTAGATGAAGAAAAAAGAGGAAGAATAAGAAGAAAAAGAAGGAGAAGAAGATGGAGAAGTATTAGAAGAAGAAGAACAGGAAGAAGAATAAGAAGAGGAAGAAGATGATGATGATGATGACGATGAAGAAGAAGGTGAAGAAGAAGAAGTTGAAGTAGGAGAAGTAGAAGAAGCAGAGGAAGAAGAATAAGGAGAGGAGGAAGATGAAGGAGAAGATGAAGGAGAAAAAAGGGAAGAAGAAGAAAAAGAAGAAGAAGAAGTAGAAGAAGAAGTAGTAGAGGTGGAAGAAGAAGAAGAAGAAGAGGAAGAAGAAGTGGAAGGAGAATGGGAAGTGGAAGAAGAAGAAGAAGTAGATGATGAGAAGATGAAGATGAAGAAGAAGAAGAAGAAGAAGAAATGGGGGGCAAAAAAGAACAAGAAGAAGAAGAAAAAGAAGAAGTAGAAGATGACAATGAAGAAGAAGAAGAAGAAGAAGAAGAAATAACAATAATAGAAGAAGTAGAAGAAGAAGTAGAAGAGGGTGTAGTAGAAAAGAGGAAGAAGAAAAAGAAGAAGTGGAAGAGGAAGAACAAGAAGTAGTAGTAGTAGAAGAAGAAGAAGAAGAAGAGGAAGAAGATAAAGAAAAAGAAGTATTAGTAGTTGTAGTAATAGAGGACGAGGAAGAATACGAAGAACAAGAACAAAAGGAGATGAAGAAGTGGAAGAAGATATGATGAAGAAAATGAAGAGGATGAAGAAGAAGAATGTGAAGGAGATGAACAAGAAGAAGAGGAAGAAGATGAAGAAGAAGAAGAAGAAGAAGAAGAAGAAAAAGAAGAAGAAGAAAAAGAAGAGGATGAAGAAGTAGAAGAAGAAGATGACGAAAAAGTAGAAGAAGAAGGAAAAGAAGGACAAGAACAGAAGACGAAGAAGAAGTGAAAGAAGAAGAAGAAGTAGAATAAGAAGAAGAAGAAGAAGTCAAAGAAGAAGAAGAAGAAGAAGAAGTGGAAGAAGGTGAAGAAGATGACGAAGAAGAAGAAGTTGAGAAAGAAGAAGTAGAAGAAGTGAAAGAAGAAGAAGAGGAAGAAGAAGAAGAAGAAGAATAAGCCTAATAAGGAGCAGTGAAAGAAAAAGCAATAGAAGAAGAAGAAAAGGAAGGAGAAGAAGATCTAGATGTTAAAGAAGAAGATGAGCAAGAAGAGGAAGAAGACAAAGAAGAAGAAGAAGAACAAGAAGAAGATGATGCGAAAGAAGATGAAGAAGAAGAAGAAGACGAAGAAGAAGAAAAAGAAATGAAGAAGAAGAGGAAGAAGAAGAAGAGGAAGGAGAAGGGAAAGAAGAAGAAGGGGAAGAGGAATAAGAAGAAGCAATAGATGAGGAAGACGAAGTGGAAAAAAAGAGATAAGAGAGCAAGAAGAAGAAGAAGAAAAAAGGGAAGAAGAAGATGAAGAAGGAGAGGAAGACGAATAAGGGGAAGATGAGGAAGAAAAGGAAGAACAAGAAGAAAAAGATGAGAAAGAAGGAGAAGAAGAGGAAGTAGAAGAAGATGAATATGTGAAAGAACGAAAGGAAGAAGTTGAAGAAGAGGAGGAAGATGAAAAGAAAGAAGAGGAAGAAGAAGTAGTAGAAGAAGAAGTGGAAGAAGAAAAAATAAGAAGAAGGAAAAGAAGAAGGGAAAGAAAAGAAAGAAGAGGAAGAAGAAGTAGAGGAGGAAGAAGAAAAAGAATTAAAAGAAGAAGGAGGAGAAGAAGAAGAAGAAGAAGAAGAAGAAGAACAACAACAACAACAAGAAAAGAAGAAGAAAAAGGGAAAGAAGAAGAAGAAGTAGAAGAAGAAGTGGAAAGAGAAGATGAAGAAGAAGGAGAAGTATGGAGAAGAAGAAGAGCAAGAAGAAGAAGCAGAAGAAGAAGAAGAAGAAGAAGAAGAAGATGATGACGATGATGATGTAGAAGAAGATGATGATGATGAAGTTGAAGAAGGAGAAGAAGAAGAAGCGGGGGAAGAAGAAGAAGGAGAGGAATAAGAAGAAGGAGAAGAAAAAGCAAAAGAAGAAGATGATGATGAAGAAGAAGAATAAAAAGAAGATTAAAAAGATGAAGAAGAAGAGGAAGAAGAAAAAGGTAGAAGATGTGGAAGGAGAAGGAGAAGTGGAAGAAGAAAAAGAGGAAGAAGAAGTAGTAAAGAGAAGATGATGTTGAAGAAGAAGAAATAGAAAAAGAAGGCAATAAAGAAGAAATAAAAGAACAAGAAGAAGAAGTAAATGATGAAAATGAAGAAGAAGAAGAAGAAGTGGAAGTAGTAGTAGTGAAAGTAGAAGTAAAAGAAGAAGAAGAAGAGGAAGTAGTAGATGAAGAAGAAGACGAAGAAAAAGAAGATGAGGAAGTAGAAGAAGAGGAAGAAGAAGAAGAAGTAGCAGTAGTAGTAGTAGAAGAAGAAAAATAGGAAGCAGAAGATGAGGAAGAAGAAGAAGTGGAAGGATATGATGAAGAAGAAGAAGAAAAAGTAAAAGAAGAAGAAGAAGAAGTGGAAGATGAAAAGGAAGAACAAGAAGAGGAAGAAAATGAAGAAGAAGAAGAAGAAGACGAAGGGGAAGAAGTTGAAGAAGAAGAAGAAGAAGAGGTAGATGAAGAGAAAGAAGAAGAAGAAGAAGAAGAGCAAGATAAAGAAGAAGAAGAAGAAGAAGAAGAACAAGTAGAGGAGAAGAAGAAGATGAAGACAAAGAAGAACAAGAAGAACAAGAAGAAGTAGAAGAAGAAATAAAAGAAGAAGAAGAAGAAGAAGAAGAAGGAGAAGAAGAAGAAGAAAAAGAAGATGAAGGAGAAGAAGAAGATGAAATAAAGGAAGAAGAAGATGGAGGAGGAAAAGGAGGAGAAGAAGAAGAAGAAGAGGAAGAAGAAAAAGAAGAAGGAGAAGTTGAAGAAGTAGTAGAAGAAGAAGATGAAGATGTAGAACAAGAAGAAGAAGAAGAAGAAGAAGAAGAATAAGAAATGGAAGAAGAAGAAGTAGAAGAGGTAGAAGAAATGGAAGAAGAGGGAGTAGTGGAAGAAGAAATAGAAGAAGTATAGGAAGAGAAGAAGAAGAAGAAGAAGAAGAAGGCAAAGAAGAAGTAGTTGTAGTAGTAGAAGTAGAAGAAGAAGAAAAGGAAGAAGATGATGATGAGGAAGAAGAAGAAGAGCAAGAAGATGAAGACGAAAAAGAAGTAGACGAAGAAGGAGACAGTGAAGAAGAAGAAGAAGAAGAGGAGGAGAAGGAGGAAAAAGTGGAAGAAGAACAACAAAAGGGAGATGAAAAAGAAGATGTCGAAAGAAGAAGAAGAAGAAGAAGAAGGAGAAGAGTAAAACTAAGAAGAAGAAGAAGAACATGAAGAAGTAACAGAAAAAGAAGAAGAAGTAGCAGAAGAAGAAGAATTAGTAGAAGAAGAAGAAGAAGAAGAACATGAAAGCGGAAGAAGAAGTAGAAGAAGCAGAAGTGGAAGAGGAAGGAGAAGTAGAAGAAGAAGGGGAAGAAGAAGAATAGGAAAATGAAGAAGAAGAAGAAGATGAAAAAGAAAAAGAAGAAGAAGAAGAAGAAAAAGAAGAAGAAAAGAAGAAAATGAAGAAGAAGAAGAAGAAGAAGAAGAAGAAGAAAATGTTGAAGAAGTAGGGGGAGACAAAGAGGACGAGGAGGAGGAGGAGGAGGAAGAAGAAGAAGAAGAACAAAAAGTTTTAGAGGAAGAAGAACTAGAAGAATATGAGGAGGAGGAAGAAGAAGAAGAACAATTCCAAGAAGAAGAAAAATTAGAAGAAGAAGAAGAAAAGGAAGAAGAAGAAGAAGAAGAAAAGAGTTTTGCGAAAGAAGGAAAAGAAGGAAGAACAAGGGGAAGAAGAAGAAGAAGAAGAAGACGAAGAAAAACAAAAGGAAGGAGAAGCAAAAGAAGTGGGAGAACAAGAAGAAGAGGAAGAGTAAGAAGAAGAAGCAGAAGAAGAAGAAGAAAAAGAAGAAGGAGAAGAAGAAGCAGAAGGAGATGTGGAAGATGATGAAGAAGAAGAAGGAGGAAAAGAAGTAAAGGAAGAAAAATACGAAGAAGAAGATAGAGAAGTGGAAGAAGAAGCAGAAGCAGAAGAAGTTGAAGAAGAAGAAGAAGAAGAGGAAGAAGAAGAAGAAGATGATGAAGAGGAGGAGGAGGAGGAGGAGGAAGAAGAAGAAGAAGAGGAGGAGGAGGAGGGGGAGAAAGAAGAAGAAGATGTTGAAGAAGAGGAAGATGATGAAGCAGCAAAGAAAGAAGAAGAAGAAGAATTAGAAGATGAAGAATAAGAGGAAGATAAGCAAGAAGAAGATGAATGAACAGAAGAAGATTTGGAAGATGGAAAAGAAGAAGAAGAAGAAGAAGAAGAAGAAGAAGATGTGAAGGAAGAAGAGGAAGAAGATAAAGAAGGGGAAGAAGAAGATGAATAAGAGGAAGAGGAAGTAGAAGAAGAAGAAGAAGAGGAAGAAGAAGAAGAAGAAGAAGAACAAAATGAATGAGAACTTGAAGAAGAAAAGGAAGAAGAAGAAGAACTGGAAGAAGAATAAAAAGAAGAAGAAGAAGTGGAGGGGGAGGAAAATGAAGAAGATGGTTTCGAGAAGAAGAAGATGAAGAAGAAGAAGAAGAAGAATAAGAAGAAGAAGAAGAAAAGGAAAAAGAAGAAGAAGAAGGTGCAGAAGAAGAAGCAGTAGAAGTAGAAGAGGAAGAAGAAAGCGATGTAGAAGAAGAAGAAGAAGAAGAAGAGGAAGAAGAAGAAGAAAAAGAAGAAGAAGAAGAAGACGAAGAAGAAGAAGAAGAAGAAGAAGATGAACAAGATTGTGATGAAGATGAAGTTGAAGAATGAGCAGAAGAAGTAGAAGATGAAGGGGAAGAAGAAAAAGAAGGAGAGGAAGAAGAAGAAGAAGAAAAGGAATAGAGAAAAGAAAAAGTAGAAGATGAAGATGAAGAAGGAGAGGAAGAAGAAGGGGAAGAAAAGATGGAAAAGAAGAAGAAGAAGACGAAGAGGAAGAAGAAGAAGAAGAGGAAGAAGAAGAAGTGGATAAAGAAGATGAAGTTGAAAAATTAGAAGATGAAAATGAAGAAGAAGAAGAAGAAAAAGGAGTAGTTGTAGTAGTAGAAAAGGAAGAAGAAGAAGAAGAAGAAGAAGAAGAAGTACAAGAGCAAGTGGAAGAAGAAGAAGAAGAAGACGAAGAAGAAGAAGAAGAAGAAGAAGAAGAAGATGAAGTAGAAGTAGTAGTAGAAGAAGAAGAGGAGTAAGAAGAAGAAGAAGAAATGGTGGTAGTTGTAATAATAGAAGAAGAAGAAGGAGAAGAAGAAGCATAAGGAGAAGTGGAAGTTGATAAAGAGGAAGAAGGATAAAAACTAGCGAAGGAAGAAGTAGAAGCAGAAGTCGAGGAAGAAGTAGAAGAAGAAGAAGAAGAAGAAGAAGAAGAAGAAGAAGAAGATGAAGAAGTAGAAGAAGAAGAAGAAGTAGAAGAAGAAGAAGAAGAAGAAGAAGTATAAGAAGAAGAAAAGGGAGAAGAATAAGAAGAAGAAGAAGAAGAGGAGGAGGAGGAGGTAGAGGATGAGGAGGAAGAGGGCAAAGAAGAAGAAGAAGGGAAGAAGAAGAGAAAGAAGAAGAAGAAGATGAAAATGATGAAGTAGATGTAGAAGAAGAAGAAAAAGAAAATGAAGTGGAAGAAGAAGTAGAAGAAGAACAACAACAAGAATAAGAAGAAGCAGTGGAAGAAGAAAAAGAAGAAGAATAAGAGGAAAATGAGGAAGAAGAGGAAAACCTAGAAGAAGAAGATGTGGAAGAAGGAAAAGAAGAGGAAGAAGAAGAAGAAGAAAAAGAGGAAGAGGACAAAGAACTCGAAGTAGAAGAAGAAGATGAAGAAGAAGATGAAGAAATAGTAGAAGAAGAAGAAGA
>JAIUJO010000423.1:10000-282500 GCA_023846275.1 Vanilla planifolia | reverse complement strand
AGAAGAAGAAGAGAAAGAGATGAAGAAGAAGAAGAAGAAGAAGAAGAAGAAGTGCAAGAAGAAGAAGAAGAAGAAGATGATGATGATGAAGAAGAAGAAGAAGAAGGGGAAGAAGAAGAAGAATAAGATGTAGAAGGAGAAGGAGGAGGAGAAGAAGAAGAAGAAGAAGAAGAAGAAGAAGAAGAATAAGAAGAAGAAGCAAAGGAAGGAGATGGGAAGAAGAAGAAGAAGAAGTGGAAGAAGGCGAAGAGTCAAAAGAAGAAGATGAAGAGGGAGAAGAAGAGAAGAAAAGAAGAAGTAAAAGAGAAGAAGAAGGAGAAGATGATGATGATGATGCAGGGGGAGGAGGAGGAGGGGAAGAAGAAGAAGAAGAAGAAGGAGAAGATGATGATGATGATGCAGGGAGAGGAGGAGGAGGGGAAGAAGAAGAAGAAGAAGAAGAGGAAGAAGAAGAAGAAGAAGAAGGAGGAGAAGAAAAGCAAGGAAAAGAACAAGGAGGTGAAGAAGTTGAAGAAGAAGAAGAAGAGGAAGAAGAAGAAGGAGAAGAAGAAGAAAAAAAATAAGAAGAAGAAGAAGAAGAGGAAGAAGTTGATGAGGAAAGAAGAAGAAGGAGAAGAAGAAGAAGAACAAGAAGAAGGCAAAGAAAATGTAGAAGAGGAAGAAGAAGAAAAGGAAGAAGAAGAAGAAGAAGAAGAAGATGAAGAAGAAGAAGAAGAAGATGTAGTTGAAGAAGATTTTTGAAGAAGTAGATGAAGTAGATGGAGAAGATGATGATGATGAAGAAGGTATCATAGAAGAAGAAGAAGAAGAAGAAAAATAAGAATTAGAAGAAGAAATAAAATAAGAAGAAGTAGAGGTGGAAGAAGAAGAAATAGAAGTAGAAGAACAATTGGAAGAAGAAGAAGAAGAAGAAGAAGAAGATGAACAAAAAGAAAAAGAAGAAGAAGAAGAACAAGTGGAAGAGGAGAAGGAAGAAGAAGAAGAAGAGGAGGAGGTTTAAGACGAAAAGAAGAAGAAGAAGAGTGAGAGGAAGACGGAAGACGAAGAAGAGGAAGAAGAAGTAGGAGAAAGGAAAGTTGAGGAGAAAAAGAAGAGGAAGAAGATCAAGAGCTAGAATACAAAGAAGTGGAAGAAGAAGGGGAAGAAGAAGAAGAGGAGGAAGAAGAGGAAAAGGAATAAGAAGAAGAGGAGGAAGATGAAGTAGACGAAGAAGAAGAAGAGGAGGAAGAAGAGGAAAAAAAAGTGGAAGAAGAAGAAGAAGAAGTAGAAAAAAAAGAAAAAGAAGAAGAAAAAGAAGAAGAAAAAGAAGAAAAAAAAGGAGTAGAAGAAGAAGAAGAAGAAGAAGAAGAAGAAGAAGAAGTTAAAGATGAAGAAGTAGAAGAGGTAGAAGAAGTAGTAGTAGAAGAAGAAGAAGCAGAAGAAGTAGAAGGACAAGAAGTAGAAGAATAAAAGAACAAGTAGAAGAAGAAGAGGAAGAAGAAGAAGAACAAGAAGAAGTTGGAGAAGAGAAAGAAGAAGAAGAAGAAGAAGTAGAAGCAGAAGAATAAAGAGAAAAGAAGAAGAAGAAGAATGAGAAGAAGAAGAAGAAGTAGAAGAAGTAGTAGAAGAAGAAGAAGAAGAAGAAGTAGAAGAAGAAGGAGAAGAAAAAGCAGAACAAGAAGAGGGTGAAGAAGAAGATGAAGAAGAAGAAGAAGAAGAAGAAGAAGTCAACAAAGAAAGAGAAGAAGAAGAAGAAGAAAAATAAAAGAAAGAAGAAGAGGAAAAAGAAGAAGAAGAAGAAGAAGAAGAAGAAGGAGAAGAAGAAGAAGAGGAAGAAGAAGAAGAAGTGGAAGAAGAAGAAGAAGAGTAGGAAGGAGAAGAAGAAAAGGAAGAAGAAGAAGAGAAAGAAGAGGAGGAACAAAAAGAAGAAAAAAGGAACAAGAAGAAGTAGAAGAAGAAGAAGAAATAGAAAAAGAAGAAGAAGAAGAAGAAATGAAGAAGAAGAGGAAGAAGATGAAAAAGAAGAGCAAGAACAAAACAGAAGAAGAAGAAGAAGATGAACCTGAAGAAAAAGGAGATGTATAGGAAAAGAAGAAGAAGAGGGAGAAGTAGAAGATGAAGAAAAAGAAGAAGAAGAAGAAGTGGAACATGAAGAAGAAGAAGAAGAAGAAGACAAAGAGGAAGAAAAAGATGAAGAAGAAGAAGAAGAAGAAGAAAAGGAACATTAGAAAGAAGAAGAAGAAGAAGAAGAAGAGCAACAAGAAGAAGGAGAGGAAGATGTGAAAGAAGAAGGGGAAGATGAAGAATAGGATGAAGTTGAAGAAGATGAAGACAAAGAAGAATAAGAAGAAGAAGAAGAAGAAGAAGAAGAATAGAAGAAGATGAGGAAGAAGTAGAAGAGAAGGAAGAAGAAGAAGAAGCAAAAGAGAAAGAAGATGAAGAAGAAGAAGAGGAAGAAGAAGCAGGGGAAGAAGTGGAACTGTAGGAGGAATATGGAGTAGTAGAAAAAGAAGAAGGAAAAGAAGAAGAAAAAGAAAAAGAAGAAGAAAAAGAAAAAGAAGAAGAAAAAGAAACAGAATAAAGGGAGGAGGAAGAAGAACAAGAACATGAAGTAGAAGATGAAGAACAAGAAGAAGAACAAGGAGAAACAAAAGAAGAAGAAGAAGAAGAAACAGAAGGGGGAGAAGAAGAAGAAAAGGAAAAAGAAGAATATGAAGAAGAACGAGAAGAAGAGGAAGAAGAGAAAGAGGAAGAAGGAGAAGAAGAAAAGAAAGAAGAAGAAGAGGAAGAAGATGAACAAGAAGAAGATGAAGAAGGAGAAGTAGAGAAAGAAGAGGAACAAGAAGAAGAATAAGAAAAAAAGAAGAGGAGGAGGAAGAAGAAGAAGAAGATAAAGAAGAAGAAAATAATAAGAAGTAGAAGTAAAAGAAGATGAAGAAGATAAAGAGGAAGATTACGAAGAAGAAGGAGAAGAAGAGGAAGTAGAAGAAGAAGAAGAAGAAGAAAATAAGGAGTAGAAGTAAAAGAAGAAGAAGAAGACAAAGAAGAAGATAAAGAACAAGATTACGAAGAAGGAGAAGAAGAGGCGGAAGAAGAGGAGGAGGAAGAAGAAGAAGAAAAAGAGGAAGAGGAGGAAGAAGAAGTAAAAGTAGAAGTAACAGAAGACAAAGAAGAAGAATGAATTAGGGAAGATGAAGATGAAGAAGAAAAATAAGAAGAAGAAGAAGAACAAGTAGATGATGTAGAATGATAATAAGGTGATTGAGAAACATTTATTGTCTAATATGGTAGGAATCAAAATCAATCATAAAACATGCCAAATATTAGAAAATAAAACATATGAAAAAAACTAAATTTTTTAATTGATAGAGTTGATTGAGATGAGTTCATTACTGTTTGTTTTGTCTGCACTGGTTCTCTTATGAAATTTTATTGAATCATCAAAGGAAACAAAGAAAAATAATAATAAACTATTGTTTTAATATAAAGTAGAAATATGTTAAAATTGAAATGGAATATATTGAAGTAATATAATATTGTTAAATTAAAGCAAACAATTTTAAAAATTAAGATAAATTTTAAGAGAATATTGCATTCCAAGATTCTAAAGAGATTGAGTGTGATATCATCAGTCTTAAAATTTGGTACAAATCAACATATTTGTAAAATTTTGTCAATATCTTTAAAAATAAAATATTTGAAAAATAAAAATAAACATTTAATTTGATAGAGGTTGCTGAGACCTTTCAAATGACAATTGTCTTGTCTAGATCAATCCTTGATTATAACTGTTAGGAATTTTCAAAGCAAGTATAGACCATTAATAGTAAATTATTATTTTAATATTAAGTAGTTTGATATTACAACAAATGTAAGACAAAGTTAGTCAATGTAATATAACTAAATCAAAACTGTATAAAGGTCACATAAGAAGAGAAATATAGCTTTATAATAATATGATAAAATCAAAGCTAAAGATTCAAAAAAATACAACAAATTTTAAGGGAAAGTGACATTCCCAGTTGCTATGAAGATAGAGTGTGCCATCATTTATCATCAAAACTATTATGAATAAAAAAGCCTAATTTACAAAACCTATAAAATAGCATATATAAAAATAAAAAAATGATATTTAATTATGTAGTGATCATCAACTTGAATTCAACCACGTTTGTTTCATCCTGATTAGAGCTTGTTTTTATTTACTATGAATTATAAAACTAAGTAAGCATAAATAATAACAAGATATTATTTTAATATTAACTAAATATTTACTAAAACTAACATGAAATAAATCAAAGCAATGTAATATAACAAAATCAATGTGTTGTAATGGTCATTTAAGAGGAGACTTCAAGTTACAAAATTGTATAACCAAACTAAAGTAAATAATTTCAAGGCATGAGATAAATTGTAAGGGAAAACTACATTCCCTGTTACTTTGAATAATTAGTGTAATATCTTATAGTAAAATAGGCATTGATGAATCTTACAAGAGAAGGATGAATTAAGGGTTTTAAATATTTTTTATATTTTTGGATAATTTTCTATTTTTCACAAATTTTATATGGAGAAAATTTTAAGTTTGGCAAAAACGTTATTTAATTGATAATTTTTATGAATAATTAAAAAAATAAAATCAAGGTGCAGTAAAAGTTTTAGTTTTTTGGTCCAAATTAGATCTTTCATCAACCTCTATTCAAGAACAAGTCTACAATTAAACATCTCATAGTCAAATGTTTTTATTAACGATTTACATCTAATCCTTTTAAGATTTTTCCTTATAGTTGACCTAAAACCTACTTAAGAATTTTCTTTACAATTTTCCTCCAAAGAACTTGATAATTTTCCTTATAATTTTTGTTCAACCAGCTTGCATTTGCAAGTTCATATATAACTTGGGTTTTTTGGAAGTGGAACCCTAACTCAATTAAAAATGAAATAAAATTAAACTTAGGCTTTCAATAATTCAAAGCCAGACAATACAAATGAAAAGGAAAATGCAACAAAGAAAAGTTGTTTTGATAAAAAAATGTTGAACTTTCTATACTTGTTAATGAAAAATAATGTATAAAGTGCTCTAAATTATGAAGAAAATTGATTAAAAGAAAATTTAGAGTCTTAGACTTAGCTTAAACAATTTTTAATTTATTGTAGTACAAAGCTATAGTGCGTTGCTGTGAGGTTTACATCAACAAAATATCATGTGATGCTTTGTTGTGCTGTTTAAAATCATTTTTACATTCATTAGCCATTTCATTAACAATGGTCAGGCTTTTAAAAAAAACATAAAAGTACCTTTTTTTTTAGTTGTTGGATCTAACTAAAGAAGTACTGAGCCATTAGATCATAGACTTTATGAGCAGATGAGTTACAGATGGTTTGATAAAGGCATATGAGATCTGGGACATCCGATCAAATCACGTCATCTGTATAATTTGATTAATCAATGATAAATATGAGAATGATATTTGTTTTAAAATTAAAACATTGATAAGTTAGAGTTTCATGATTCAAGGACAAGGTGAAAAGAAATAAAAGCATCCATTAAATGCAATTGAGACTATAGCCATCCAATCTGAGCTTTAGAGAAAATTTTATATGCAAGTTAAACTTTAGCCATCCAACCAATGATCAGAATATAAAAATTCACTCAATGGCACTAAAGCACTAGACATGGGAAAAGGTTTAGCTCCATAGTATAAGATATCAAAGTAGATCATTATTTATATAAGCCTTCATGTACTAATATTTTTAGCTAAAATTGGGGTTGGCTACCTCCTTGTATGCCCAAGTTTTCATCACCTAGGACAATTGCATGCATAAAGGTTTAACATGATTAAGGGTTTAACTTGACCCATTATTGTTGATTTGAGTTTTGCATGGCTCAATCGTCCCTCTATATAACCCCAACTAGGTTTAAGGATTACACCTTGACTAAGATTGTGCTTGACCTAACTTGGTTCCATTTGGCCTACTAATCTAAGGTGTGCGAGGACCCATTAAAGCTTAGTTGGCTTGAGACCTTTGTACTTGGGCATACACTTAGGATGTGGCTATGATATGTCCTATTTTAATCATGGAAATTTTAATAAAACAAGTTTTTTGAATATAACTATCTTTAACATGAAATTTCCTAAAGACATATCAGTAGGATTTAACAAATGAAAGAATTAAATGATTGAAAAATGAAATCAACTAGTTTCAAAATAAAGCAAAAGTTTATATTGAATTTGAAAGTATTAAAAGATTAAAAAATCAAATCAAATGTTTCCTAAATCAAGGAAAGTTTTAAAGAAGATTTGGAAGGATTTGAATGGAGACATGAAATATCATTAACAATCATTGTTTAAATATTTTATTTCATAATAAAAAGAAAATATTTTCAAATTTGATGTGAAGGTTGTGAAATCTTGAAGCATGTGAAACACATCAAGATACTTTGAAGACCACCAATTAATTCTCAGTAAAAGAAACAAGACTTTGTTCTCTACAACAAAATCTAATTAACATTTAAACAATTCCATTTAATTAAAAAAATAAATATTTAAGGTTTGACTTGTCAAACACGAGGTGACTTAGCACAACATCAAACTTGGAATCAAGCATGAATCTAAAGGTCTTCTAAAGCATGCCAAAATCTTAGAACATAAAAGATTTTAAAATATAATAGTTAATATTTAAATGGATAGTGATATTTGAGATGAGTTCATTGATGTTTGTCTTGTTTCCATCAAACCACTTTTTCAACTACTATGAATTACTTCAGTAAAAAATGCAAATATAAATAAATTAATATTTGAAAATTAATTAGATATAGATAAAAGTTGAAATAAGATGATTTAAAACAATATATTAACACCAAAGTATAGTAATGTAGAAGTCACATGAGTGTGTAATTATATTTTTCTGCTAATTAGACCTAAAAAAATTGAATGATTTGAAGAAATAAGATAAATTGTATTGGAAGGCTACATTCTAAGTACTAAGGACTTTTAATGTGACAACCCCAAATATCAAATCTCATATGAATAAAACTACCTTAAAAACTTTTTAAGAACTTATAAAATAAAACAATTAAACATATATCATGAAGATGAGTACAATGAAGTTTGTTGGATCTTGGTCTAGCCTTGTTTGTATTTTTTATTAATTATCATAGTGATAAGCCAAATTAATATTTATTAAATATATATTAAATTGGAAATGAAATAAATTTAAATAATATAATATGCCAAAATAAATTGTGAAAAAAGTTAATTACAGAGGAATTTAGAGATACACAATAATATAAACAAATCAAAGCAAAACATTTAAATAATGAGATAAGTTATCTGAGAAAGTTAAATTCTAGGATATTAAGGAGACGGAGTGTAACATCCTTGATCATCAAAGTACATAACGATCTACATTTCTCATAAAGCATGCCATATCATTAGAAAATATTTAAAATAAGAAACAACTAATTATTTAGATAAAGCTTGTGGATATGAGTTCAATGACACTAGTTTCATATTTATTAAATCTCAATTGAAACCCTACAAATTACAAAAGCAAAAAAGCATAAAAAATAAAAATATTTTTTTAATATTAAGTAGATATATATGTAATATATTTTTCATAGCAATATAACCAAATGAAAAAGAAAAGATTTAAATAAATGAGATAAATTATGGAAGAAAATAGAATTATAAAATTCTACTAAAATCAACTATAACATTCAAGATTGTCTAATTATCTACAAAAATGATGTCTATAAAGCATGAGAAAATATTTAAAAAACAATTTGAAAATTTAAAAAAAGAATTTTGAATTAGCTAGAGCTCATTAAGTCAAGCCTAATGATATTTGAAAGTTTAATCTCCATTACACCTTGTTTGTAATTACTACAAGTTACAAAAATAAAACAACATAATTATTAATAAATTATTATTTCAAAGAGATGTAACATAACCAAATCAAAGTAAAACATGTTAAGAATTAAGAAACGTTGTACACGACAGTTACATTCTAACAAACTAAGAGAACGAGTGTGACATTCTTGATCATAATATAAGATACAAAACAAAATATCTAAGAAAGCATATAAAAACATTAGAAAATAAATTATTTAAAATTATCAAAATGAATAATTTATTGGATAAAGCTCACTATGAAGTGTCTAGTGAAAATTATTTTTAATAATTCATACCTCATTTGGAATTATTGCTAATTACCAAAGATAATAAGCATAAAAAACTAATATTTAAATATTTGGTCAATATATATTAAATGTTAAATAAAATAAATTGAAGAAATTCTATATAGAAGAATCAAAGAGATGTAAAAGTCACATGAAAGCAAATTCAGAGCTACATGAAAGGTGATTTAGAGTTGTATTGATGTATAACCAAATCAATGCAAATGACATCAGAAAAATGACAAATAATCAAGGAAAGTAGTATTCCCAGATACTAAGGAGCTCAATTGTAATACTATCATTTGTCAAATTACGTACTAAATTAAAAATGTATTTAAAGCATGCCATTGCAAGTGAAAACAAAATTTTTAAAAATACAAACATTATATTTAGTTAGATAATACTCATTGAATATAGTTCAATAATATTTGTTTTATCTTAGTTAGACCTAACATGGAATTACTATGAATTACTAAATGAAAAAAATATAAAAATAAATAATTTTTTATTTTTAATATTTCGTAGATATATGTTAAAGTTGAAATATGATAAAAAAACTAAATGTAATACAATGAAATTAAAGTGATGCAAAAGTTACACTAGAGAACATTCTAATCGCATTGTAATGCAAGAAATTCAATGTAAAACATTTGAAAAGATGAGATAATATGTGTGGAAAAGTTCAATTTCAAGATGTTAAGGACATTTAAATGCAGCTCAAATCAAAATGTCTAAACTATGTGCTAAAACCATATAAAATAAAATATTTTTATAAATATAAAAATGAATATTTAATTTGATAGAGCACATCAAGATGTCTACAAAGATTTTTGTTCATCTTAATTGAACCTTATTTGGAATTTTGGAAAAAAACCAAACTAATTAAAAGTAAATAATAATATATTATTTTGGTCAACATTAGCAAGTACATATTAGAAATAAAGCGAGAAAAATTAGAATAACGTAATGGAATTGAATGAAGGCATTGTAAAGTTCACAAGATTAGGAAATTTGAGTTTTATAGAAAAATTTGGAGAAATGATATAAAATGCATAGGAAAGTTACATCCCAAGATACTAAGATCTTTTGCCAATGAAGTATGAATGAAAATGTCTTGTGAAGTGTGCCAAAACCTAATAAACAAAGCTTAAAGTAAAAAAAAGAACTTTTAATTGGATAGAACTCATTAGGATGCGTCAAATGATCTTTATTTCATATTGATCAGACCTTGTTTAGAATTATTTCAAATTACAATATAAATTAAGAATAAATAATAATAATTTTTTATTTTAATATTAGTTAAATAATTAATAAATATAAAATGACTTTAATTAAAGCTATTTAATATAGATAGAACAAAGAAATTTAATTGTTGCATAGAAGGATAATTATAGTTTCATAGCATAATAGCCAAAACAATGAAAAATATTTCAAGAAATTAGATAAAACTTATAGAAACGTTATATTCCATGACATTAATGAAATTGAGTGTAGCATCCTCATTCATCAAAAGATACAAATTAAATAACCTCATAAAGCTTGTATAACCTAATAATAAAAATGTTGAGAAAATAAAAAAAAAATATTTGATTGGATAGAGTTCATAGAGAAGAGTCTAATGATATTTGTTTTATCTTAATTAGAAGAAGTTTTGAATTATAATAAATTATCAAAATAAATAAGCATAAATATCAAGAAAGTGCAATTTTAAAATAATATAAACATATATTTAAGTAAATATTAGATAATTTGAAAATAATAAAATCAATGAAAATATCACAATAGAGAAGAGTTAAAGTTGAATAGCAATATAATAAATTGAAAATAAGAAATTTAAATAAAATTGATAAGTTATAAAGGAAAGTTGTGTTCTAAGATACTACATAGATTTAGTATAATATCCTTAATCATCAAATCAGATATGATTCAAAGAGTTTTTAAAGTGCATCAAAGTTTTAAAATATAAAATATATAAAAATATAAAAAATTAATTATTAATTTGATAGAACTCATCAAGCAGGTCCAGTGATATTTGTCTCGTCTTAACTGAACCTCATCTAGAATTATAGGGAATTACCAAAATAAGTAAACTTAAATAATAATAAATTTTTAATTTAATTTGTAAGTAAATATATAGAAACTTAAAATAGTCTAAATTAGAGAAATTTAAAGAAACAAAATCACAATGATGTGAATGTCATAGGAGAGGAGATTTAAAATTTCATAGTAATATGACAAAAACAAAGAAAAATATTTGAAATAGATAGATAAATTGCAAGAAAATATCAAATTTTGAGATAATAAGGAAATTGAGTGCAACAACCTTAACAATAAATTTATGAATTAATGGAAATGTTTTGTAAGACATTTAATCTTAAAAAAATATTTAAAAATTGAAAAATAATTATTTAATCACGAAAATAACTATTAAATATAAATAATTAAATTTGGTTATATTTCTATGAATTATCATAATGGACTAGTGTATCTTATAGTAAACTATTATTTTAATATTAATTAAATATTTGTTAAAGTTGAAATTAGATATATTAAAGTAATGTAATTTACCCAATTGAAACTGATGTGACCTTCATAAAAGGGGAGATTTAAAATAACATAGCAATATAGCTAAATAAAAAAAATAATAAGAAAAAAGATAAATTATATAGAAAAGTAGCATTCTAAGATCTTAAGAAGATCGAGCACACCATGCCCTATCATTAAATTAGGTACAAATTGAAATGTTTCATAAAGAGTGGAAAATTTACAAAACAAAAATTTAAAATTATAAAAATGATTATTTAAATTTGTAGAGCTTATTAGGATGACTAGAATAACATTTATTTCATCTCCATGGGACCACATTCAAACTTACTTTAAATTTACAAAATAATTAAATAGATATAATTGAAATTTTTTTTAACATTAAGGAAATTTATATTATCACACAAATGAGATACATTCAAGAATATTAATCTAACCAAATCAATGAGATGTAGAGGTAACACAAGTGGAGAAATATAATTTCATAGAAGTACAACCAAATAAAAATAGAACATTTAAAAAAATGATATAGATTTTTTGGGAAAGTTATATTCCAAGACACTAAGGAGATTGAGTGTAACATCCTCAATTATAAAATCAGGTATAAGTCTAATTATCTTGTAAGATATGTTAAAATAATAGGAAACTAAATATTTTAAAAAAAAATTTAACATAATGGAGCTCACTGAGTATAGAATAAGGATATTTTTCTCCATAAGGCCAAATTTAGAAAATTTCAAATTACAACAACAAATATAGCTAAATACTAATAAGTTATTATTTTAAAATTAAATAGATTTATATTAATATTGAAATGATAAAATAAGACAATAATATATAACAAAATCAAAGTGATGTTATGGTTATAAGGGAGGAGAAATAAAGTTTCATAGTATTCTAATCTAATTAAGGAGTGATTTTTTTAAGAAATTGAATGACAAAGCTGCATTCGAAGATACTAAGGACAAGGACTGTAGCATTCTTAACTATCAAATTGGTAGCAAATCAAAATGACGTGTAAGAATGCAAAAACCTAGAAAATAAAATAATTAAATATATAAAGGTGATATTTGTTTACATTGAGTTTGTCAAGCCAAGTTTATTGATGTTTGTTTCAACTCAGTTGGACCTCGTTTATAATCACAAAGAGCATCAACGTAAATAAGCATAAATAATATTGAATTACTTTTTTAATATTAAGAAAATTTATATTAAAGCTAATATGAGGTAAATTGTTGTAATATAATACAAAAACATATAATATTGTAAAGGTAATAAAAGAAAAGATTTAAGTTTACAATGTAATATAACCAAATAAAAATAAAACTATTGAGATAACAAGATAAAATATACTAAAATATTGTATTCCAAGATAGTAAGGAGGTAGAGTGTAACATCCTCAATTGTAAAATTATTTATGAATAAAAATCACTTATAAAACATACAAAACCCCTAAATATCTAAAAATACAAATTAATGTTTAGTCTTACAGAGTTCATCGAGACCAATTCAATGAAGTTTGTTTTATATTTTGCTCACCTTGTCAAGAAATATTGTGAGTTACCAAAGTAATTAAACATAAAAAATAATGAATTATTGTTTAAAAATTATGCAAATATTTATTCAAGTTGAAATAAGAAAATTGAATCAAAGTAATCTAACCAAATAATTGTGATGCATATGTCATATGCAAAGATATTTAGAGTTAGACAGCAACATTACAAAATAATGACAAAACATTTGAAGAAATGATATAAATTTAACAAGAAAGATTTTTCCAAGTTATTAGGGAGACAAAGTGCAACATCTTTGATTTTAAAATAATGCATGAAATAAAATATTTGATAAAAAATGTAAAAAATGTTAAAATTAAATTTTAAAAATGTACAAAAGTCTTTAAATGGTTGTATCTTGTTGAGACAAGTCTAGTGATATTTTGACGTCTCAAACAAACCTACTTTGGAATTGTTATGAATTACCAAGCCAAATATGCTTAAGCAAAAATAAATTATTATTTAAATTTCATGGAAATTAATATATCAAAAAAAGATAAATTGAAGTAATTTAACACAACTAAATGAAAGTAATGTAAATGCTACACATGAGTAGACTTAGCGATACATAACTATACAACAAAATAAAAAAAATAAAATTTAAAAAAATATGATAAATAGTGTGGGATAGTTTCATTCCAAGAAACTAAAGAGATCAAAAGTAACATCCTAAGTCACCCAATGAGGTATAAGGCTAAATATCTCGTAAAGCTTCGAAAAACATTAAAAAATAAAATATTTGAAAATGTATTAACATTTATAATTAATTGGATAGAGCACAACAAGATGACTGCAATGAAGTTCATTTGAACTCATACTAACCTCATTTTGAATTATTGTGATTTACCAAAAAACTTATAATAAATAATAATATTTTTTTAATATTTAAAAATATATATTAAAAATAAAAATTGATTAATTAAAATATTGCAATATAGTGAAGTAAATGGATGCAAAGGTCATGCAAAGGAGATTTAGAGTTATGTAGTAATACCACCAAATCATAAGAAAACATTTAAAGAAATGAGGTATATTATGCAAGAATGATGTATTCAAATATGCATGGAGTTTTAGTGAAATATCCTTCTTCACCAACTAACTGTTACCAACATCGTCTTCAACACCCCATCATGTGCTCACCGTCTCCCTGTCTTACTGTGGTTACACCTACTTCAGTCACCGTTGCTGCCCCAGTGCCTCGCCCTTTAGCCTGCGTTACCAGCACTTCTCCTTCAGACACTACGACCAGCCGCCACCACCAACGCTCCTTCTCCAGTCCCAATCTCCAACACCTTAGCACGGGCCCACCGTCCCACCAATCAGAGCCACCAGAGCTCCGTCTTTTGTCACCGTCACCATCACCAACTTCCTACCCCTGCCAGCAGCTTCAGTCACCGGCGCCGTACTAGTGCCCCAAAATAACATAGCCACACATGTTGAGCCGTTCGGGGTTGGCTCCCCCTTCCTCAACCAAGATTTGATCACTTGGTTCTGGTTGACTTGATTCCCCAATATAATGTTCCTGATTTCGTGCTCTCTGTGCGGGCTGATTTTGCACTATTCCTCTTAGACTAGTGTTTTATTATTAAGAAAAACTATATTAAAGATGAAACGAGATAAATTGTAGCAATGTAATGAAATAAAATTAGAATAATGAGAATGTTAAACAAATGGATATTTATAGTTACATAATGAGATAACTAAATGAAATTAAAAAAAATTAAAATAATAAGAGACATTTTCTAAGAGTTTGACTTCCAAGTTACTCAAGAGATCGAGTGTAATATCCTCGACCATTAAATTAGGTACGAATCGAATGCGTAATAAAGTGTGGCCGGACATTAGAAAATAAAAATTTAAAGAATATTAATTGAATATTTAATTAGATAGAGCTTACTAAGATGAGTCTGAGGACATTTGTTTCATCTTTGTAGTACGACATTTGGAAATACTATCAATTAAAAAAATGTAAAAATTAAATTATCTTAACTAATAAACTTTTTAGATGTTAAGTATATATGAAATAGACTTGAATTGAGATAAATTTAGTCATTATATTATAATTAAAATAAATGGATGTAAAGGTCACATGAAAAAAATTCAATTTTCATATTAAAATCAAAATTAAAGTTAAAATTTTGATTAGATTGGACAAATTTTTTAATAAATTTGCATTCCATGATACTTAGAAGATTGAGAATATTATGTGTAAATCAAAATGTTTAGTTAACTATGTCAAACTTTTAAATTTTTTTTAAAATATAAAAAATAAATATTTAATTAGATCGAGCTTCTTTTAAATACTATGAATTACTAAAATAAATAAGCATAAATAATAAATTGTTGTAATATACTGCAACTAAATCAAAGCAATGTAAAAGTCACACAAGACAAGATTTAGAGTGATATAGTAATATAATCGAGTCAAAAGAAAAAAATTTGAAGAAATTAGATAAAGGGTATAGAAATGATGCATTGCAATATTCTAAAGAGATGGAGTGTAATATACTTGATCGTCAAAATATGTTCCAAAAAATCTCTCAAAACATGCTAAAGTCTTAAAAAATAAAATATTTAAAAATATTAAAATTAATATTTAAATGGATAATGCTTCTAGAGTTCAATGACAATTATTTCATCAAGATCTTACTTTGTTTATAATAACTATGAATTATCAAATTAAAGACTCCAAAATCATAATAAAATGTTATTTTAATATTAAGTTAAAATTTATTTAAAAAGTAATGCTATAAGTTTAAGCAATGCAATGTTACTGAATAAACTCATTCTACTAGATGCATGAGAGGAGTATAAGTATTCTATAATAATGTAACTAAACAAATTAAGACAATTTGGGGTATTTGATAAATTATGTGAAAAAGTTGTATTATAAGGTACAAAGCAGCTCGAGTGTAACATCTTCTATTGTCAAATAAGATGTGAATAAAATTGACTCATACCTCATGTTAAAATCTTATAATATTTTTTTAAAAAAATATAAAATTAATATTTAACTAGATAGAGTAAGAAAGAACTATTTAATGACCTTTATTTTTTCTTAATTAAACATCATTTAAAATTTTGCAAATTCTTAATGTAAATAAGCATAAATAATAATAAATTATTATTTTAATAGTAAATAAATTTATGTTAAATCTAAGATAAGGTATATTAAAGAAATTTTATATATCCAAATCAGATTCATGTGAACTTCACATGAGATGAGACTTGGAATTTGATAGGAATATAGCAAAATCAAAGCAAAACATTTAAGGAAACGAGATGAATTGGACATGAAACTTGCATTCTGAGGTACTAAGGTGATTGTGAGTAACATTCCAAGTTATAAAATTATGTTCAAATAAACATGTCTTACGAAACATGCCAAAACTTTAAAAAGTAAATTATAGCACAACCTAAAAACGAATATTTAATATGGTAGCATGCCTTAGATAAGTCAAACTAGATTTGTTTTATTTTAATTAGTTAAGCTTTGAAATTATAAGAAATTTTTAAACTAATTAAACATAAATAATAATATAAACATTTTTTGAAAATTATGCAATTATATATAATGTTTAAATTAGATTAATTTAAGCAACTAATTATAATTAAATAGAAAAGTTACAAAAGTTGGATGAGCTGAGACTCATAGTTTCATTTTAATATAAAAAAATTAATGAAAAACATTTTAATAAATGAGATTAACTACAAAGGAAACTTGCATTCTAGGTCATTATGGAGATTGAATGCTTCCATCATCATCAAATTTGGTACGAATAAAAATGCGAAGTATAATAAGCGAGAACCCTATAAAATATAGATTTTAAACAAATAAAAATAAATATTAAATTTGATATAACAAATGAAGATGAGTCTAGTGACATTTGTTTCATCTCCAATACATATCCTTTGGAATAACTATTAAATATGGAATTATATAAACATAAATAATATCAAATTACTTTTATAATATTTAGTAAATATATGTTATGGATGAAATGAAAATACATTGAAGGTAAAATAAACAAATAAATGCAAACTAATGGGCCACACTAAAGTAAAATTAAAGCTTGACAAAAGATAATCAAATCAAAGAGAAACATTTGAATAATTAAGATAAATTGTATAGAAAATTTGCATTTCAAAGCATGAAAGAGATAGAGTATAACATCTTCCATCATTAAATACGTTCAAGCTGAAAAATTTCTCAAAAAATTTAAAAACTCTAAAAATTAAATATCTAGAAATAAAAAATAAAAATTTAAGCAATAAGATCATATCAGGACTAAAATAATGATGTTTGTTTCATGTTCATCAGACATCGATTAGGAATACAAAAAATTAAAGATGTAGAAAAAAATAATAAGTACCGGTTTTATTAAAAGTAAATTTATATTAAAGCTAATGTGAAATAAATTGAATCAATGTAATATAACCAAGTCAAAGAATTGTAAGGTCAGTTGGAAGGAGAACTAGAATTACATAATAACACAAACAAATAAAAACAAAAAATTAAAAGAAATAAGAAAAATTATACTCGAATGTTCTATTTCATAATTTATGGAGACTGAGTTTAAGATCAATGATTTTAAAATTGGGCTCAATAAAAATATCTCATTAAGCATGCCAAAACTCTAAAAATAAAAGAAATTAAAAAAATAATAATAATGAATATTTAAATAGATAAGGCTCTTGGAGACAAGAATAATGACTTTTGTTTCATCTCAATCAATCCTTGATTGAATTACAAAGAATTACTAAAAATTTAAACGTAAATAATAATAACTTATGACTTTAATGTTAAGTAAATATATATTAAAGTTTAATATAGATTAAATCAAGCAATGTAGTATAACAGAGTTAAAGTGATATAAAGTACACATAAGAGGAGATTTAGAGCTATACACAATTATATCTTAATCAAAGCAAAACAATTTAAGAAATTATGATAATTATATGATAAGGTTGCATTCTAAGGCACTTTGGGGGCTTAATGTAACATCCTTAATCATCAAATTAGGCACAATTTGAAATGTGTAACAAAGCATGCCATAACACAATACTAAAATGTTTTAAACATATAAGGATGAATATTCAATTGGATAGAGCAAAAAGTGAAGAGTCTAATGACATTTGTTTTGTCTCCAATTTAACTCATTTGGAGTTACAACAAATTAACAAAGTAATTAAAGTTAAGTAATAATAAATTATTATTTTAATGTTATGTAATTATATATTGAAGAAGTAGTTTGATAAATTAAAGAAATATTCTATAAATAACTTAGAGAAATTTAGAGGGCAAACAAGAGGATAATCAAAGTTTAATTATTACACTAATTTTAAGTGAAAATATAATAAAACACAAATGAGTAAAATGAAATAAAGTAATATAACTAATTTTAAGCAATGTAAATCCCACAAGATGTGGGAAATAGAGTTCATTGTAATTTATCCAAATCAAAGTGAAAAGTTTTAAAAAGTGAGGTAAAAGTTTTGGGAAAAATATTATCCAAGTTTAAAAGGAGATCAAGTGTAACATCCTTGATCATTAAAATTGATACATATTGAAAACTTATTGAAAAATGTAGAGAATCATAAGAAAATATGTATTAAGAAATAAAAATGAATAAGTAATTTCATAATGCTTGTCAAAATGAAACTAATCCCAATTGTCTTGTTTTTGTTGGACCTCATTTCGAATTGTAAAGATTTTGCAAAATAAATAAGCATTCATATAAAGAAATTAATATTTTTATTTAAATATATATTAAATAATTGATGTGAAAATTAAAGAAATGTAATATAATAAAATCAAATAAAGTATCCATACAAGGGAAGATTTAAAGCTAAATTGTGACATAACCAAACTGAAAAGAGAAATATAAAGAAATGCATCAGTACATAGGAAAGTTGTGTTCCAAGATATTAAAGAGATCAGGTATAACATCATCGATCATCAAATAGGGTATGAATAGAAAAATTTCACAAAGACAACAAAAACACTCAATAATTAAATATTAAAATAGCAAAATTTGATATTTAATTCGATAGAGCTCGTTAAGATGATTACAATATATATATATCTACTTAATAATAATATAATAACTTATCATTTTGTTTTCATATTTATTTTTGGTTATTCCTAGTAATTCCATGGTCTAATTGACATGTAAAGGGCATCATTGTACTTATTTTAATGAGCTCAATCTAATTAAGAATTTATTTTTTATTTTTTAAATATTTTATTTAATAACACATTTTGATTTGTGCCTTATTTGATTATCGAGAATTTTATTTTTGATTTCTCTAGTAAATTGGAATGTAACTTTCTCCTATAATTTATAATAATTTTTCAAATTGTTTATATTGATTTTGTTATATTAATATGTGACTACAAATGTTATCCCATTAGACATTCTTGTTATATTGCATTGTTTTAATTTATCATATTTTAGGTTAAATATATTTTTTTCTTAATTTTGTAATAATATTTTTTTATTACTTACACTTATTTAATTTAGAAATTTCTAGTAATTCCAAATAAGGTTTGATAGAGATGAAATAATGTCATTGGACATATCTCAAAGGGTTCTATTTAAGTAAACATTCATTAACATATTTTGAAATATATTATTTTTTAGGTTTTTGTATTGTTATAAAAGAAATTGACAAGTACTAGAGGTGAAGAACAGGGACATTACACATAATCCAATTAGCAATGCAGAATGCATCTTTCTCATATTATTTTCTTTAGTTTTTATATTAGCTTGTTGTAATTTTGTTATGTTACTTTCCAACTCTAAATCTCATCTCTTGTGACATTTCAATCGCTTTGATTTGGTTGCATTATATTGTTTAAATTTATCTCATTTAATATTCTTATGTTTTAACATAATATTAAGATGTTAACTTATTATATTATGCTTGTTCAATTGGACAATCCATAGTATTCCAAACGAGCTCTTGTCGAGATAAAACAAATGTCAATAGGCTTCCCTCGATGAACCCTATTCAATTTAATATTCAAATTTTTATTTTTAAATATTTTTCTATGGTTTTTGCATGTTTCATAAGATAATTCAATTAAAACCTATTTTGGTAATCAAGGATGTTACAATTAAACTCCTTATTATCTTGTAATGTAGCTTTCTCACATGATTTAACTTATTTCCTTCTATTGTATTACTATATCCCTTATTCTCCTCTCATGTGACTCTTGCATCACTTCAAAATTTTTATATTATATTATTTCAATTTATCTTATTTTATATTTAATTAATATTTATTTAATATTAAAACAAACATTTATAATTATTTTTTCTTATTTAAATTGGAAAATCTCAACAATTTAAAGCAAGGTCAGATAGAGACCAATGCAAATTTTGTTGCACTTGACTTGGTAACTCTATCCAATTAACTATTTATTATATTTTAAATATCTTTTATTTTTAAAATTTTATTTATTAGGATTTTGACATGCTTTATAAGATATTTTAATTCAAACCTAATTTGACGATAGAGGATATTTTACTTAATCTCCTTAACATTTTGGAATGCAACTTTCTTATATAATTAAGCTAATTTCTTTAATAGATTTTACCATGATTTGGTTATATTATAAGGTAACTTTAAATCACAAATTGTGTGACCTGTACATCACTTTAATATTTCAGAATTATATTGTTTCAATTTAATTTAATTAAACTTTAATATGTATCTATATATGTATATATATAGATATATTTATTTATAATTTTAAAATTGTAATTTATGAATATTTTTTCTTATTTATGCAGGCAATTCATAATAGTTCCAAAAGAGGTTTGATTGAGACAAAACTAACATGGTTGAACAAGTATCAACAATATACATAAAAATAAATCTATATCTTAATATTTTTGAAATATTTTTGTTTTTGATGTTTTTTTAATTTTTTTGGAGATATTTTGATGCATAGCAAATTTAATGATAGAGAAATTCATTCTTTATCTTCTTTGTATCTTGGAATGTAGCTGGGTCATATAATTTCTCATTTCATCAATGTTTTCGGTTTATTTAGTAATATAACTATATAACACTAAATCACCACTCATTTGGCCATTTCATCAATTTAATTTTATTAGATTATATTTCTTCAATTTATCTTATTTCAACTTTAATATAGTATTACTTAATACTAAAAATAAATTATTACAATTTACTCTTAACTATTTAGGTAATTTGTTGAAAATCCAAATGAGGTCGAATTGGGATGAAAAGAACATAGTAGTACTCATTTTAATGCATTCAATTAATTTGTAAATGATTTGATAATCGCAAATGTCAAACTAGATGCCATTTGTATTTTGAACATAACTTTCTTGAATAATTAATTGAAAATTATTAATTATTATTTATACTTATTTATTTGCTAGTTGAAATTACTTCCTAACAAGATCAGACCAGGATGAAACAAATGTTATTACACTTGTCCCAAAGAGCATCATTCAATAAAATATTTTTTTCTTTAAATGTTATGTTTAGGTTTTTTGGGAGCTTTATAAGGCATTGTTATTCAAACTTGATTTGTCAATCAATGACATTACACTCAATCTCCTCAACATATTTCAGTGCAACTTTCCCACATAATTTATCAAGGTTCTTCAAATTTTTTACTATATTACTATGTAACTCTAAATCTACTCTTATGTGATGTTTAAATTACTTTAATTTTTCATGATTATATTACTTCAATTCATCTTAATTTAGCTTTATTTTATATTTACTTAATATTAGAATAATAATTTATTATTTGTCAATTTATTTTGATAATGGCATGTAAAAAAATGAGGTTCAATCGAGATGAAAAATCATAGTTCTAGTCATGTCGATGTCCCCTATTCAATTAGATATTTAATTTTAAATTTTTTATTTTCTAAGGGTCTGACACACTTTATGAGATATTTTGATTTGTAACTAATTTTATGATCGAGCATCTTGCACTTGATTTTCTTAATATCTACAATTCAACTTTCCCCTATAGTTCATCTCATTTATTCAAATTTTTTGCTCTTATTTGGTTATATAAATGTTAACCTTTTGTGTGACATTTATAGTTACTTGATTGAGTAAGATTATAATTATTTAATTATCTTATTTTTAGATTAAATATACATTTATTTTCAATTAAAAAAACAATTTTTTATTATTTATTCTTATTTAGTTCTACAATTCGAAGTAATTCTAAACGATATCTAATCAACACCCAATAATCATCATTAGACCCGTCTTGACAAAGTCCATCTATTTAAATATTCATTAATATATTTTTTATTTTTATTATTTTCTAAGATTTTAGCATGCTTAATGAGACATTTGAATTCTTATTGATAATCACATCTGTTACATTTGATGTCTTTAGAAATTGGAATTCAACATTCCTTAACCAATTTATGCCATTTGTTAACATCTTTTGGTTTAATTTGGTAATGTTTATATGTAATGCCAAATATCCTCTCATTTGGCATTTACATCATTATGATCTTGTTATATTACATTGCTTTAATTTGTCTCACTTCATCTTTAGCATAAATATTTAATATATACATAATATTTTTCAATTATTTATTCTTATTTAATTTTCAAATTTCCATTAATTTTGAATGAGGTCCAACAGAAACAAAGCAAATGTTATTGGCTTGTCTTCCTAAATTTATAAATATTAATTTATAAGTTTTCAAATGTTTTATTTTTAACGATTTCAACTTATTTAAGAGAAATTTTGATTCATACCAATTTGAAGAACAAGGATATTAGATTTCATTTTTATAATATCTTGGAATTCAACATTTTGAAACAATTTATGCCATTAGTTCAAATGTTTTGATTTTAATTTATTATATTAGAAAATCTAGTTCTCCTTCATGTGTCCTTTACATCATTTTGATTTTGTTATATTACATTGGTTCAATTTATCTTATTTCAGTTTTATTGTGTATTTATTTACATTAAAATAATAATTGTTTTATTATTTATGATTATTTAATTGGGAAATTCATAGTGATTCTAAACGTGGTCTAGTCGAGATAAACAAAGGTCATTAGACTCACCATAATAAGCTTAATTCAATTAAACATAGTTTTTTATATTTTTAAATATTTTATCTTTTTTTTATGTTTTGGCATGCTTTTTTGGGTATCATCAGTAATTCTAAATTTGATGAATGAGGATTTTACACTTGATCTTTTTGATATCTTAGCATATAGATTTCTTATATAATTTGTAATTTCTCAAAATGTTTTTGCTTTATTTTGTTATAATACAATGCAACTCTGAAACTTCTCTCATATGACATTTACTTTAATTTGATTTGACCAGATTATAATGGTTCAATTTATCTCATTTTAGCTTCAATATATATATTTATTTGACATTAATATAATGAATTTATTTTATTTTATGTATTTATTTTGTAATTACTAGCATTTAAAACGGGGTTAGATGGAGATGAAAAAATGATGCGCAAACCTAATCAGCTATATACAATTATATTTGATTTTATAATTTTAAATTTTTTATTTTATTTCACTTAGATAAGTGTTTTAAAGGATTTTGAATCAAATTTAATTTAATAGTCCAGAATATTATGCAATGCTACCTTAATTTCTTGGAATACAACATTCTTATGCAATATATATAATTTCTTTAAATGTTTTCTTTGGATTTCATTATATTATTCTGTCACTCTAATTCAATTCTTTTGTGACCTTACATTTGTTTGGTTAGCTCATAGTACTTTGTTTCAATTTATCTTTTGTTGGATACGTACAAAACTTGATGATTAAGTATAACATATTTGTTCTTCGTAGTGTCTTAGAATACACTTTATCATAGAATTTATCTCATTTTAGGTTTAAGGAAATTAATGTTAAAGTTTGAAAAGAGATAAATTAAAGTGATGTAATGTAACCAAATCAAAGCAACATAATGGTTACATGAGACAAGATTTATAGTTAATATTAGAATAACAAAATCAAAGCCAAAAAGACAAATTATATAGGATTGTTGTATTCCAAGTTACTAAAAATATCATGCGTAACATCATTGATCTTGAAATCAGATAAAAAACATAATGCCTCATAAAATATGAAGTACTTCTAGATGATTAAATATTAAAAAATAGTTAATTTTGTATAATCCACACATATTTATTTACCCTTAATAAGATCTTATTTAGAATTACTATGAATTATTAAAGTAATTGATAATAACATAAAATAAATTATTATTTTTGTTTAAGTAAATATATATTAAATATATTGTGAGATAAATTAAAGAAATATAATATAACTCAATCAAAATGATATAAAAGTTAGACAAATAGAGATTTAGAGTTTTATAGTAATATAACTAATCAAAGCTAAAACTATAAAGAAATGAGATAAGTTATGTTAAAAAGATGGATTATGAGTAACTAAGGAGATCGAGTGTAGCAATTTCGAACATTACATCCTGTACGATTTGAAATGTATTATAAAGCATGGCTAAATCATAGAAAATATATTTTAAAATTTGAAAATAAATATTTAACTGAAAAGAGCTGGTTGAGATGATTCCAACGATAATTGTTTTGTCTCGAACAAGCCTTATTTCAAATTACTAAGAATTACCAAAGTAAAATAGCAAGTTTAATAAAAAAATACTATATTAATATTAAGTATATTCTAATGATGAAATGAGAAAACTTGAAGCAATGTAATATATCCAAATCAAAGCATTATAAAGATCATAAGGGAAGAGAACTAGAGTTTTAATACAACATAACCAAATAAAAGTGAAATATTATAAGAAATAGAAATTAATATGAATTACCATAGTGAAAAGGCATATATAATGCTAAATTATTTTTTTAATATTAAGTAATATACTTTAAACAAAAAATTATAAAATTTGAAGAATTATAATTATAAAAATCCAAGCGACATAAAGGTCACATAGGTGTAGAATGAGAGTTTCATAAAAATATTACAAAATAAAAGTAAATTATTTTTATAAATGAGGCAAACTATAGAGGAAAATTTTATTCAAAGATACGAAGGACATCGATTATAAAGAATACCAAAATCATGAAAAATAAATTATTTAAAACATAAAAAGAAATATTTTTATTAGATAGAGCTTGTTCAGATGAGTCCAAAAATATCTCTTTTGTTCTCATTAAACGTCATTTGGAATTATGGGTAAATACCAAAGTAAATAAGCATAAATAATAATAAAGAATTATTTTATTATACAAATATATAATAAAGCTAAGATGAGATAAATTAGAGAAAAGTGATTTGACAAAATCAAAATGATATAAATATCATATAGGATAAGATTTAAGCTTTCATAATAGTATAACAAAATTAATGTAAAACATTTAAAAAAATTAGATAACAAGAAAGTTACATTCCAAGATACTAAAGAGATCAAGTGCAAAAACCTCAATATTTCATCTCAGTCAGTCCTCATTTGGATTTGTTTTGAATCATCAAAATAAGTGGGTATAAATAATAATACATTACTTTTTAGTGCTAATATTTATATATTAAAGCAAAAATGTTATAAATTGAGATAATGTAATACAACCAAGTCAAAGATACATAAAAATAAACGAAAAGAAGACTTGGAGTTACGAAGTAATATTACCTATCAAAGAGAAAACATTTAATTAATGAAATGAATTATATTGGAAATTTGCATTCCAGATTCCATTTAGATTGAATGTTTTTTTATCATTAAATTAGGTAAGAACTTAAAAATGTGCAAAAATTATAAAAAATAAAATTATTTAAGATATAATTTTTGATATTTAATTGAGTATAATGCATCCAGATGAGTCTAATGACATTTGCTTCATCTCTATCAGATCGTTATTAGAGTTACAAAGTAATATACTCAAATCAAAGTAATATATTTTAACTAATTACATTAATTATATAAGAAAATTGAATTACAAGATACTATGAAGATCGAGTGTAACATCTTCAAATGTCTAATCTAGCATGACTTCAAATATCTTGTTAAACATATTGAAAGTAAAGAAATTAAATTATTTAGAAATATAAAATTTATATTTGATTGGATAGAGCTCAATAAGAAAAGTCAAATAATATTTGTTTTGCCATTGTTGGATTTCATTTGGAATTACAACTAATTATTGATGTAAATGGCCATGCCAATGCAAATAGGAAATCAAAGTGTTACAACTTAAATAATCGATGAGTGGCCTATTTCAACGAGAATATGATCTCTTCGATCAATGTATTGCATGATATCATATTGTCAAGACATTAGAAGAAGCATGGTGATGGCAATGTGCCAACCCCAATTAGGCCATCTTTAAGAACTAAAATGTGTGTTTCTTTGAAGTAGCATCTAAGTATACTTCTGGAAGAAATTTTTTCTAGAAGCTAAAGAATGAGAATGAGGAATTAGTTTTCTCAACTAAAATAAAAGACATTCTTACGTAGTTCTTTAGTATGAAGTGGTGTAGCTATGTATAGTATGAGTCTCCTCCCCCCTTCTTAACTTTCAAAAATATAAATAATGAACAGGAGGTTGCACTTCTGGCTCTTATCGATGATGATGAGATTAGAATTGTGGTGATGTCAATTAAAAGAAATAAGTCCCGTAGTATGCATGACATCTCAAACAAAGTTTATGCATAGGTATTAGTGGATTAAATAGGTTGATATTATCACCAAAGTGATATAATGCTTTAAAAAGAATTATGTGACCAAACTTTATAAAGAAACATTTGTTATTCTCACCACTAAAGTCAAAGGAGCATCCAAACAAGAGAAATTTAGCTCCATTGGTTTATGAAGGTGATATGCAAAGTAGTGACAAAAATGTTTGTGGCTAGATTAAAAGTTATGCTGACCGATATCATCACTAAGGAGAACCCTGCTTTTATGCCAAGCCATGCTATATTTGATAATATTTTCTTGGCTCTAGAAATGACTTCTTATACACATCTATCAAATTTTAAAAAATGTTTCATGGTGTTAAACTTTGATATGGAATAGACTTATGATACGTTAAATTAGAAATTTATGATAGGTATGCCTAAGCATTTATAATTCCATATATCTTATGTGATTAGATTAAGGCCCATATCACTATATTAAAATTTGACATCATGTTTAATTGTATACGTCTACCAGAGATCGAAGCAACGAATAGTCTTGGATGGGGATGTCCCCTCTAGCCATACCTCATTATTATTTTATCTGAGCATCTCTTGTGGCTTATCTAGTACAAGGAAGATCATGCTATCTTGATTAGGAATAAGTAGTTCGCTCTTCTTCGTTTATGATTCTCCTATGATTAAACACCCATTGTTTGGAAGTGATGTCATGATTCATACTCCTTTAACATGTGTTGTAGCAAAACATTTAGGTTATTATTAAGTAGTATGAGCATTATGTTGGTTAGGTGGTGAATCTCAACAAACTATTGGTGTTATTCAGCAAGGGATATGGAGCAAAAGCATAAAACAATGATTACGAGAAATTACATATGGGCCAAACCACTCAATTAAAATATCTTAGGATACTAATTGTTGAAACAAATCTTCAAGAAAAGGCTTCTATTTCATTATTTATTTGTTGAAATTTATGTGTAAGATGTATGATATGATCACTATAGATGATAGAGTGTATTATCATGATTAACATTGTGTTAGTTGCCATTTCTATCAATTAATTTGTTCACTGATTTATTTTGAGCATAACTATTGAATAACCAGACAAATTAATGCACCACTACTTGTTGAGTAGTTCATATGATAGTAGCACTGTACACTATTGTTCCTTCGAAATCGTAACTTTAAGGATTGCTTTGAGTTTGCAATCTATCAACCTAGTAACCAACATTAATTGTGAAAAAATATTAATGAGCTATTGCTTGCTAAGACTATTTGTGGATGTAATCCTTTAAGTTCAAATACTCAACGATAAAAAATACTTTTCATATGCATTACAGTGCATCTCATAAATCTAAGTTAACTAAATAAAGTAGCTGCTCAGACTATGAATAATATATAGTTTGATAAATTTTTGTAGGTAACTCAATTTCCTTTTTTTAGATAATTGGATTGGTGACCTTATTATTATTACTTGGCCGACCTTTCTAAACATTGATGCATGTTATCCAACTTCTATATTGGAGTTTGTCATGGAGCATGATGTTTGGGACCAAAAAGAGATTCAGTAGTTATTCATGCCTGATAATGTCTTACAGATTCTACACGCCACATGGCCTAAATTCAATGTAATCGATGTGTTGTGCTTCAAATTGAGCGATGATATGGTGCTGGATACAAAGGGCATATGTACCATCATCTTTATGTGATAAGTTCAAGTACAACCTTAAGTTATATTTTTTTTTGTTTAGATTAGCTTTAAAACTGCTTCCTACTTGGTCATGACTTTGTGCAATAGGGATCATCATTTACAAGCTTTGTTCATAGGGTTGTAATGCCAAAAAAAGACTTCAGAATTACTTCTAAGATTGCCATACTGTGAAAGAACTTTGGTCTGACTACTTTGTGAATGAGTGCTTCAACATTGGAAGGTTTGATTGTAAGGATGCCAATTCAATTTCTAAGCTCCTTAACTAGATGTTTATGAATGTGAGGCTGTCATCAGCTTCCCCAACTGTGAAAGTTGTAGCTATATCTCTATTCCACCTTTCCTCAGAAAGAATCTACAAGCTCTTGTAGAAATAGTCCAAAATAGAGTTATTATTCATATGTGCATTTGTATTGTTGCTATTACTTGTTATAACACACAAATTGCATCCAACAAGAGCTTCAACAACCTAAATAGGTTGGTACTCACCTCCTATTTGACTCCTCCAATAGGATGGATCAAAATCAATTGTGATGCTACTGAGCATGATGTCTTCATTGTTAGAATTGGAATTATAGTGTTGGATGATGTGGGTAAACCTATTGCAATTCTAGGAAACACTTTGGATTCATATTCTACTTCAGGTATGGAGGTTACTACTATTCCTAAAGAAATGGAAATTCTAAGAACTATTCTTCTTAATCTCAAAGAAGCAAAGATTGAAACCAATTCCACTACTACCATATTTTCTACAATTGATTACTTATGCCAACAATCAACAATAGTTCTTAGCATGTTGCCATTGCTCATGTTCATGATATGAAGTCCTTCATGCTCTCCAATATTAAGTACCAATGTAATAGCACAACACATTGGGGCATTCGTCATGCACTTTTTATGATTATTTTGGGACTAAGGAATGCCTTTTCTAATACCATTTCAACTTTGCCATTTTAAAGACTTTCTAGATGAACCACCTTAGAGAGTATATGATGTAAGCTACGTCCATTATCTTATCAAGGAACCAAAGTATTTTATTTCATATGAGGTTTTTGATGGAGTCCAAAGAGATGCATCTGTCATTCCCTATACGACATCATTTATAGTTGGAATAAGATTGATATTTGATCAGCCTTGACCACCCAACTTTTGTTCTTGATTAATGTCAATTCTTTCAAAGTTGATCATCTCTCATAAATTAAAAATTTCTCCTCTGACTATGAAATTTGAATGCCCATGATAGTCCTTAATTGTAACTATGTTCTCAAAGGATAACACAATAGGAACAAAATCCTATGACGTTATCGCACACTAATGTATCCAAAGTGTGAGCTTGCTTTGAGCACTCTTATTTCTTTAAAATAATGACACAGAGGGACAACCCAACACACTAAAGCAAACAGCATCATCAACAAACCAATGTCTAACTATGAGCTTCTTAATTGTGACAACTTAATTAAATGTTATTAGAGTTAATTATTTTAATTGCTGGCACCACATTTGCCATCCAATGAATCCTCAATAAGGGATTTAGATTATACTCATTCCAATTACCAAACTGATGGAGCTTGATATTGTTTTTTAGTATTGTTACCTTCTTATTTCAAGATTAGGCCATTTCTGTGCCGACTACCTTTCTTAGAAGTTGTAGCCATCTCTCAAAATCTCTCTCCAAAATTAAACCCTAATTCCTCCTCATCTATCACTACAATGGTAGGATCTTATCCTACCATTTAAAGTTGATAAGGCAAAAATTCAAATGATGCATTGCCATCATGGTGGCCATTCGATTAGATGATCTATAATGAAGGATTAGGGAGCTAGGGTTTTGTGCACATATTTTCTCTAAAATTACAATTCTTACTTTGTAATTTGTTCCATCAAAAAAACTATAACTAATTTAACAAACTATTCATAGTTTCATAGATAAACTTGATCATACATACACATGCATGGTTTAATCTTTGAGACAAACATATGACTATTGGAAAGACAAACCAGGTAGTAATATAAAGATAAAGTATGAGGTAGCACCTCATGTCATACTTGACACATTCATCATGTCTGTTGATACTTCACAAAAGAAGAGCAAATGCTACTAAGTTGGGACATCATCCCTCAAGTTTCAAAATATCCTCTTAATAATATCATTCTTGAATGACTACCCTCCATAGCTATGTATGAAGATCAAAATGAGTGATTTACAAGGCCATGCCAAAATGAGAGTTGAGAGAATCACATGTTCAATAGCATTACAAATTTCTAACTATTCTAACAAAGGAGAAGTGTGGTTTTAATTAAATAATTGAATGGTAGCTACTCATCTAATAGAAAGGAAAGCAACATATAAACTTCCTCATTAAGAAGGTTCGATTACATGACAATGCCCTACACATAATGACTAGCCACACTAATAGGTAACCATGTCTTAAGAAATAGCATCATAAGAACATCACTTATGTAAAAGTGGTCCCAAGGCAATCCAATCCTATCAGCCCAAAGTGTTTTAAAATATATATAAAGAGAAGCACAATGGGTCTAATTATGGATGAAGAGCTTCTCTAGCTCTCTTGTGGCATGACAAGTGGTAAGCCCTAGAAAAAATACATAGACATACAAATGATCCATGAAGGCATGAACAAAATAGTTAACCATTAAAATGGCTATAAATTATCACACCTTGAAGCCATTGAGCATGACTTATGTAAGTACAAACTATTTTGTCTGACATCCCTGATAGGAAAGAAAGAAAATTGCATGCTCAAAACATGGTCAATCACTAAGCAACACCATGTTAATCACTTAAATATTTGCATTTCCAAAATAACAGATCACACCATGTTAATCGCGTATGGGAAGCCCAACGCATGAATGAGTGCAATTTGCACCACTAAAGTTTTATTTTGATAGAGGTTAAATAGTGTACCAAACAAACCCCTAAAGAAAAAAACAAGGTTCAACAAATCCATATTACACCAAGTGAACAACACATTAGAGTAACACCTCATTTTTGCATTAGTTGTCATATGTGATGACAAAGGCAAAAACAAGTTGTGCATTTTAGCAGCATTATCATGCTCAAAGAAATCCACTACAAGGGCCAAGAGATGCCACCATGCTTTGCAACTTAAAGGACAAGAGTGCTTACTACAAGGGCAATATCGAATGACATGACAACAACAAACATTCACTAAAACATGAGCATAATCAAACCTCATAATACCCCACAAAAAAGGCAAAGAGTGGCACAATGAACATGCACTAACCCTAATACAAATCGCACCATCTATATCTACTCTATCATGGGCTGCTCTACATAGCACATTGCTCCTTAAAGATTGCATATTGTGACTATTTCATCAACGAAGAAGGCATGTCTCCAAATAAGACATAACATAATCCATAAATAAAAAGTGTGTAGTGCAAAAAATCCAAAAGTTGGTTATACTTTTCTTACTAAACTAGCTATATGCACTAGATGCCATTACGCATGTGCAAACTGGCTATCATGTGCACTCATAGTGTTGTAGCATATGCATCTAGAGTAGTACCCAACTAGGGATAGAAGCAAATGTGCAGAACCCCTTGTGAATATTGCATCATCCAACTTTTGCGTCATCACATGTTGTACTGTACAACATAATACCCTTAGTAGATTACATATTATGACTATTCTATCATGGCAAAAAGCAAGTCTCCAAATGAGGCATCACCTAATCTAAGTGCCAACGACCTATAGTGCTAAAAATCAAAAAAATGTTACACTTTGTGGGCCCCACTATCTATGCACACAAGATGCCTTAAGGTGCTCGCAAGCTGGCCACTACATGTGTAGCTATAGCAACATATGGAAAGGGTTGTTGGCTAATATGTACAAACCTTAGCACAATTGCACCATCCAAATTTTGTTATGTTGTGAGCCACATAGCAGTTCACATTGCCCTTTATGGATTACAAATTGCAATAATTTTCTCAAGTTCGAATGCAAGTCTCTCAAAAAGGCATCACTTCACCTAAGGACCAGTTGCCCATAACACTAAAAATAAAAAATAAGTGCCATACAGCCATGCACATTGTATACTACAAGGAGGTCATGGACTAGCTATCTCGTGAATACAAAATACACTACCACACACATAACTACTATAATGCATGATTATGACCATAGCCTAGCAAGAACAAATGCTAATGTAGATTACACCATCTTGCTTCCACTTCCCCATTAGCCACATTGCATTGTATATTACCCCTTGTGGATTGCATATTGCAACAATTTTGTAAAGGAAGAAGACAACTTTCCCAATAAAGTTGCTCTAGATCCATGTCTAAGAAATCTCATGTGACAAATAGGGTCAAGAAAGTGACACATTTTTTTATGCACATAGAACTACTATAGGTACTACTTTAATAAATGATGTGAGAAAGTGACTAAAATTTTTGAAACTTATGTGACTTGATGTTCTTTAGTTTGTGGGGATGAAGCTACTATGACATTGGGTTGGATATTAATGGAGCATGATAATTTGAAAACAAGAAAATCTGTTATAACTCCCACATTAAACTATTTAACTTCTATAATAGTTAATGTGATGAATTCCAACCATACACGAAGAAAAGCATCCAAGGGGGAAACTAGATTTGCATAATATAGCACCAAGTATTGCATGAGGTACCACATTAAATATAGCAATAAGTGTGGCAATAAGTATGATAATTTGGGCTACAATAAGAATCCTAATAATTACTATAATAACTGCTACAACAAGTACCACAATAAGTATCTCAATAAGTAGAGCAAGTAGAGCAAGATAAGTAAGTGAGCTAGGGATGTCTCTAAATGTTTATGTTATCTATGTCACTTAGGAGATGAATCTATAAGTAGATCATGGCAGTGAGGCCACTCTATAACATACAGTACCTCAACAAAAATTTAAGTCATCTATAAAAGATTTTATCCATCATTCACACTTACCTACCATTTCATATAGTGCCCATACCATTTGACTTTCTTTGATGGTAAGTGAGCTCATGGCCATGGGCTCTTTGTGTGGAAAGCCCTTACTATCATCCAACAAGAACAAGATTATAATACAGTATATCTTTAGATGGATTTTGATGTAATGGTGTTCAATCATAATCTTGCACATAATAGTATCATATCATTAGCTTTTTAACTAAGCAGGATGACCACTTCATGAATTAGTTGTAGCATTAATGCTAGTTTGAGTTATTATAAGGACACATTCTTTAGTAGGATAAAATAAACATATCTCACAATGATCTAAACCCAACTCACTCTTCATTTTAAATGGTTATACAATCCAACACTTGGTGATAGAAGAGCTGATGTCATAGGATAGAAAAGCAACATCTATAATGCTTGGCTACCATATGCCTGTTGTCTCGATGGTAACTTCTTTAACACCTTCAGTTACAAATTTTGGAAGCCTAAAGGATAAAAAAATACATGATTTCTTAGCCAATATTTTTAGTAGGCATCTAAAACAAATGTGCTTTTACCATTTTTTCAACATAAGTTTCTAAACTTATTGAGCTTTTCTTCGAACACTTTTATTATTTTCCAACAAATGTATCGCCTCAACCAAACTCCACACTTAACAATATGTTGTTCCTTGTTTGACCTATCGAGGTATGATGTAGTGCCAAAAAGAGGGGTTGGGCACCATTTCACCCTATGGAATAAATAAAATAACTTTAAAAGTAGTGGTATTTCAATTTGATTGGCATGTTGACTTTTACTTATGCTTCACCTCTCTAAAGTCATTTCACAAAAATTGGATTAGAGTAAGGTTCAACACTCTTCTTTTCCTATTGATTTTACTAAGCCCATTCTCTCGACTGTGGGTTCATTGGCTAGTAAATAGTGATCTTGGGAATCTTAATAATCCATTCATGTGTTTCATTAATTTGATGATAATGCATTTAGTAAACTTGATGGATTCATAGATACTCCTATTTACTTGCACTAGTTCAAATTTCTTCATTTTGACATGTAGAGCATTTGATAGAGATCACATTGCATAATCATCCTTGAGGACTATCAAATTGCTTTGTTAAAAGTAGATAGTTAGATTTCTTATGTTTGTACCAATTTTGAGTTGATTGTTTGATGCACATGGAAGGCTCTTATAGGGGTTAGTTTTAATTTATGTCCCAATTAACATACGTAGACCCACTCTTATAGCTTGAGCAACTCAATGAGTGTGCGAACATTCGATGGGTTCTAAATTAGGACCCAATGCCACTTTCTCATAGAATATCTCTTTCTCAAAGTTATAGATCCATTTTGTCAACTTACCTCGCCTACATTGCTTCATCAACAAATGACTATTTATTTTGGAGACTTATGCAGTTTAGATAATGATCGAGTATAGAGGGAATTCAACCATCTAGATTTTTAAGCATTGTTTTTGGTTACATCAGGCACCACTCAATGTGAAGTGCTCTTCCAACTACTTGGCCCAATATATGATTGAGCCTTTTTCCTGGTTGTCAAGTAATTAAGAGAAAAAGATAACTCTTCTTAAGGCATCATTGACGTCTTTAGACCACTTAACATTTCCATCAACCACCTAATCCCTGGCTTGAGACTTTAAACTTGATGCCTTTTTAAAGCATGTGCTAAATGACACTCTAATTCTTTTCCCTTATCTCTTAGGATTGGATAACACTTTTCTAAATCTTGTTCACATGGAATCTTTACCCCCTTCAGCTTACAAAGTTTTCGTTTGAATATGTATTACTGGCACAAAGATCTACACTAGTAAATGCTCCTACTCATTAAGACATTGCATATCTCCGACGGGAAGGTGTCGGACACTTGCATAAGCACTATTCCTTTTCTAGTCCAATTGATTTGATGGGTGAGTTGTTGTACACTCCTAGGTGGATTTCAAGTTTCCTGGCTATTGTTCTACTCTCTAAATCAACCAACTAGCTTTAGAACCTCTAGTTTAGTATGCAGTTAAGCACTAAAAGCCTAGGTTTTGGTTCATTCCATATTGTGAGTACTACTTAGCCAACTTGGAGCTTGGATTCCTTGGAATAACTCATCAAAGTTCCTAAGACTTTCTACTTTTTGAAACTTTGAGAATAACTTGAGGGCATTATGCCCTTGATGCCTCTTGTTGTTGGCTTTACTCTACAAAATTTTGACTATTCTTATAGTTATCTTGAGGCAGACCTTGAAGGGAACTAGCTACTAGACGGTATGATTAATCTTTCATGCCTATGCCCAAGTCAAGCGAACAACTAGCAATTAGAATTTCTTTGGGCCTTCTCCACAGTTTCCTTAAGCTAGCATCTCTCCTAGGTATAGTTCACCATCATCTGGGTCTCGACAAGTGTGCTCTGACTCTGACACATCACAGAACATCTAGGTCAGTCGGTGGGTTACCCCTCCAATGGGGATCTTGCCAATCAGCATCCTTGTATCTTCTGGTCTTTCTAACCCTTTAAGTCAAAAAGATGCCGGACACCTTGGTCTGTGTTTCAAGATGGATTATGTGAGGAGTGCACTAGGCATAACAAAAGAACTTGGTGTTTCTATGCCATGTTTCAAAGAGGAGTGCATTGTGACTAGCCATGATGAAGATTTCTTCATAGCTAATGTCTATATGAGCTCTTATGCCTAAAATGCTTTGCACCTTGAGCTGTACAGCAAACTATTTTACAAAGTTTTGCATCCAATTGAGGTGCACTGTTAATCACAATATACTTTTCTCCTAATAATTTGAGGCATATATAACTATCTTTCCAAAGCATTTTCTATCTTTCCCTCATTGCAAATTTTTGCTATCGATCGCTCATAAATATTCAACCTTGAACAAAATTTGCCAACAAATTTGGCCTTCATTTTTAAACGACTTGACACATTGACAACGCCTCATGCATTAGTAGGTATGAGCTAAATGGGTCTTTCACCCACCCTAGCACCCCCTTCAAAGGATTTGATCCTAATTTATCATCGAGGGTTCCACTTTAGACTATAACTTGTGCTTCATACTACATAATTACTATATTGTATTGGTCCCATTTTGATTACCATTACAAAGAGAATAAGTTCCTTCTCCTTCAATTATTTATATGCTTAACTTAGTAAGTTACCTCACCTAGCATTTGGTCATGATTTCACACCATAAATGATGGATTTGGATTGGTGATGGACATTTGATTGTCTTGTAGCACATCATTCCTACTTCTCCTTACCACAAGACTCAATGTCATCCACTTCATATCACACTAATAGCCAACAATCACTCAACACTTCAACATTTTCGTCCATGTCATGAGCTTTCATTGATCTTATCAAATTGGGGACCATAATTAAAATAAGTAATTCCAAGCTTCTACAAGGTGCAATAGTTGGCATTACATACATGCAAGAAAGCACTTGGCTTTCCGTAATGGGCACAATTTTAATTTAAAAAATGAATGGTTCACGGGATTCTAAAATTCACAACATGTAATGCATTTTTTTGCATCCTTCATCGATGCATGAGGTAGGATATACACCATGAAGAGACATTTGATGTTTGATTCCCAAGCCCCAGTTGACTCAGGAATGCATAACAAACTTATTGATAGCATAACATTTGCTCTCCTTTTGTGCTTGAGCATGCCCATAGGCTATTTTTTACCCTCTTAGAATTAAGCTTGATAATGAAGCAAGAGCACATGTGATGGATGGATGTGATAATGAATAGTTGTTACACCCTCACAGCTTACACAGATTGCTCAATCATTCGTATCTCTCATCTATGATTCTTCCATATGTTCACCTACAAAAACCTTATTACAAATTCTCCTTTCTTTAAATGATAAGGTTTAGTGGACTTATCACCAAGTCATATGTGGTATACCACTCACATCATAGGGATTTGAACACCTGACAAGGCCACATAATAAACTAAAGAACTAGGTGGTGTGTACAAATGGTAGTGATGAAGTTAATGCAACCTAATAACATGCAGTTATTAGGAATTCCTCAATGCAGACCAGAAATTATATTGATCAATCCTTATCTTGTTGAAATTTTAGTAAGATTACCAAAGCATTTCCACCAAGGTAATGGACTCATTGAATATGTTAGCATAGCATATGTGTAGGCCAACACATCTATGGGAGTCAAGGTTTTGTTATTGTTTCAACGTTCCATGAACTAAGTACCTATATTACCTCTAAGAAGTTGGCCATAGAGATTACATTTGACATAGCTAGTTAGCAAGTTAATGCCCACTTCATTAACAAAATTGACCAAAGAAATCACTCTAGCAACTAGGAAAGGCCATGCACCAACACTTATGAAATCAACAAAGAGCTCCAAATTTGTTAATTTTTATTTTGTTTAGACCTGATATGGTTACTCATGTTTAGTAAAAGTTAGCCATTTGTACCAGTATTGGTGGTGCCCTTTTGTCAATTCCTTTAAAAGTTTAGCTTTGCGATCGATTTTGACATAGTTGTGCAAAAGATAATAATGCTAGAATTGGTTTTATTATTTTAAATGACATAGGAAGGTCTATTACTATTATAGGCAAAACTTGTGTTTTAGGTGCAACTTTTTTCATGGACGCTTGTGGTATCCTTGAAGTATTGAAAACCCTTAGAAAGCTAATTCATAATAACCAGATTTTGATGATCAAATTAGACTATACTATATCCATTACTGTAGTCAATCAGTTACTTTTATATAATGCAAATAAAAAGTACTTAACATAGGTTATTACATATGTTTAGGGTACATAGTCATTTGAGCTACCTCACATAAGGCACAAAGCAATAGTGTTATGGATTGGTTCACTCATTATGCACATTTGTATGATTTTATTTTGAATTGGGGAATGCCCTTCCTAAATCACTTCAACTTTGTATTTTTATTGATGTTATGTATGAACCTCTATATGGAGAGTATGATGTTAACTTTTGCCATTATTTTATCGAAGAACTTAAAGACTTTGATTCTTCATAAGGCACTGCTACAGTCCAAAAAGCAACATCCACCAATCCTTAGTTGACATCTTTAATAAATTTATTCTTGGAAAATGCTTTCAGTGGTACCACTATCAAAATTTAAACAAATGTACCTCTAATAATGAAATATGAGCACCAACAACAATCCCTCTTAATAATCACTCCAATCTTAAAGGCTTGAACAATTGGATCAATATCAAGCGAAATTATCTAATGCTAAGGTATCCTTAGCAAGGGCTTGCTTTAAGAATTCTTATTTCTCCAAAGTAATGATGTCGTGGACATGACTTGGCATGTTAAGGCCAGATTACATTGTCAATGAAAGGATATTTGTGTCCTGTGCACACCAAAAGGTGAACAAATCAACCTAAACCATCGTTGAACTACGAGCTTTTTAACTTCTGCAACATAAATATGTTATATTGGAGCAAGACTTATCATGCCTTCTAGCACCAAACTTTTTCTCTAATTGGTCCTTATTAAGGCATTTATATTGTACTAATTCCAAGTACTAAATTTGTGGAGCCTAGTATTATTATTTATTACCACTACGTATTACTGTCAAGATTAGGTAATTTTTGTGCCTACTAAGTTCCGTGAATGTGGCAGGCTTCTATTTGTTTCCCTCTTTTTGAATTGAACCCTAATTTCCTATCACCCATCACCACCATGTTTGGCCCTTATCCTATCATCAAAGGTTGATTGAGCAAATATTTGGATCCTACATCAATGAAATTGAGGTCATGTGATTTAACAAGTTATCTTGAGTTGTTAAGGAGTTAGGTGAAAGCTCACATCACCATGTTACCTAACAAATGCATCCAATATAAAAGATGGGGTTCATAGCATGTATTAGCTCTAGAACTAGTATAGATATCTTGGTATCATATACCATCAAACAAATCATAACCAATTTAATGAGTTATTCATAGTTTCATAGTTTGAATTTGTTAATCTCTCACACACACACAGCTTAATGCCAAGGTAGGCATATGACTACTAGAAGTATCAACCATGTAGCAATACAAAGATAAAGCACTAAGTAGTAACACATGTCATGATTGACATGTCTGTCATGTTTAGCGATACTGCACAAAGGAAGATACCATCCATGTAGTTCTTAAACATTAACTCCTGACAAATGCATTCTTTAAAGATAGTGCTCCCTAGTAGGTATAAAAATCAAAGCATGTGATTTCCAAGATCATGCCAACATGAGATTATGGATGACAACATGATCAATAGTAGTTTGGAATGCTAATAGTTTCAACATAGGAGATGTATGGTGTCACCAAAATAATTGAATGAAATATTTGCATCAAATAGGATAATAAGAAGCATGAGAACTTTTAGTTTATGAAGGTTTGGTTACATGACAAAGCCTTACACAAAATTACTAACCATGGAAGAGGTAGTTAAGACATAAGATGCAACACCACAAAAGACATCTTATGTGCAAATGGAATCTTAAGCTAATCCCATCCAATTAGCCTAAAGAGCTTCAAAGATATACAAAAAGAAGGACAAGGCATTAGCAAGCACCGATATGACGATAAGAATGAAGCCCTAGGAAAAGCGCATAGACTTGCAAATCTTCCATAACAGAATGCACCAACCAAACAGCCATTAAAATGGCCAAAAAGTATTGCATCTTCAAAATGGAATATGTTGAGCACTACTCATGTAACCACAAAATCTTTTGTGGAAGTTTCTTGATGGGGAAACAAGAAAATTGCTTTCTTAAAACTGGGTCAAGCACGGCACTTTGCGCTACAACATGTAGGGGCAATAACATGCCAAACAAACATATGGCCAAGTGTAATTTACACCATAGATGTTTCACCATAACATTAGCAAACAATACAACGAATAAAGCTGAAAGTAGCAAGTAAGGTGTTAGAATCCATATTACACCAAGTGACATCCTCATTAGATTGAGATATCATTATTGTATTAGTAGTCTCGAGTGATGACAATCGTCAAAAAGTGTTACGAATTTTTGGAACAAAGTGCCACTCCTGAAGAAAGCCACTACATGGGTGAGGGGCATGACACCACACGTGGACTACGAAAGGTAGTAGCATAGATGATAAGCACATTGTTAAGCACACATGGCACCATTAAACATTCACTACAACACAAGTAAAACTGCACCGAATAATGCCCTATGCGAAAGGCAAAGAGAGGCACTTTTAACAAGCACAAAGATAAGTCTCTCAACAATGCATCACCTTATCAATGTGCTAGGAAGACATTGTGTTAAAAGTACTACAAATTGTTATACTTTGCAAGCCCCACCCACCAATCACACAGGATTTTGTAGAGCACAAGTGGGGCAGTCTCCATGTGCTTGTGCATAATGCATCGTCATGTGAGAACAGTGTTGTAGTGTGTTAACTACTTTTTTGTGTGCATAGTTGTAGCTATGTGCATTCACGACCACAACACAACAAACACAAACCTTAGCACATAGTGCACCATCAAACTTTTGCTTCACAATGGGCCACACTGTGCCACACATTGCACCTTTCAGATTACATATTACAATAATTCCCTCAAGGAATAATGTAGTCCCCTAATTGGATAACACCTTAACTAAGGAACAATAAAACACATCACTAAAACTCCAAAAACAAGTTTCACTTTGTTGGCTCCATTAGTTGCACAAACAGGATGCCTTGGGGCACACACAAATTGGTTGTGTTTGTACACAAAATACACTACCTCACGAGAGCATAGTGCACTACTATGCAGATAGCTTCAAAAGTGCATCGCTAGAGCGACAGCCCAGCAAGTGCAGAGAATATAGCATATTGCATCATCCAACTTTTACTTCACCCTGGCCCATGCCAAATGGTACATTTTCCTTGTGAATTACATATTTTGATAATTCTATTCAGGAAGAAGCCAAGTCCGTTAATAGAGCAGCTCTTTGTTAATGCCCAAGAAATCACAAGTGATTAATACAATTAAAAAAGTGACAGTATTTCCAACCCACAAAGAACCACTATAGGTGTCACTCTAATAATGGTTGCAAGCAAGTGAGTAAGATTTTTGAGACCTACTTGATGTTTGTTTGTCTGTGGGGATGAATTTGCCACATCATAGGACTGGATCTCAATGGATCATGACATTTTGTAAAGAAGAGAGAGAAGTGCTATAATTCTCACAATGCATTGTCCAACGTTCATGATGGATAAAGTGAGGCATTTCAACTATGTACCTTGGCAAGCCTTTAAAAAGAACAACATGAATCACACAGTACCGTCTAAGTATCACAAAAAGTACCAATTAAATAATAAGTAGCACAATAAGTATCATAATAAGAATGATAATAAATGTCACAAAAAGTATGCCAATGAGTATCATAATAAGTATCACAATCAACAGAGTATACCAAGAAAGCTATCCAAGTGAGTAAGGAGTGTTGAAATTTTTATCCTACTTATATCTTTGAGGGGAAGAATGTTGTGTAACATAACGTTAGATCTCAATGGACTATGGTTGCAAGGCCAGTCTGTCACTGACAATGTAACATCACAAATTTAATTCATTTGCAAAGGATTATATGTATTATTCATCTTTAATGCCACTTCTTATAGTTCCTATTCCATCTAACTTTCTATATTAATGAGAGAACTCATTGTCATGTGCACTTCATGTTAAAATCCCCAACTAGTAGACAATATGCAAACAATGCACCTAAGCATCGCATCTTAGTATGGACTCTAACTTAGAGACATTCAATCACAATCCTACACATGATTGCTTCACATCATTAACTTTTCAACAAAGCATGATGACCAATTTTTTGAATCAATCGTTCATCTCACACAAGGTTGAATTACTATCATGACCATTCATGAGTAGGGTAAAACAATCATTTCTTATTAAGCCAAAACCCATCTCATTTTCCATATTACTGGTTGAAAAATCGAACACTTAATAAATTTTGCATCATAATGATCGGAAAAGGTGACATCAAAGGATCAAAAAGTAATTTCATTATGAATACTTGGCTACTACAAGCTAGTTATCATTGTAATCACTTTTTAGACACCTCCAGCTTAAAATTTTTAAAGAATAAATGACTTATAAGACACACTTTTGTGGTTTATATATGTATTAAAGATAAGAATCAATTAAGTTTTTAACCTTTTTCTCCTCCCAAGATTTAATTTCTTGTTAAGCTCAAGTTAAGACACATTTTAACTTTTAATAGCTACGCCACTCTTGCCAAACTACTTATTTAACAATATCTTCGACAAAAATCGACCCATTGAGCATTGACATGGAGCCAAAATGAGGAGTTGGGTCCACCTCTATCCCATAAAAAAATTAAAATAACATTAAAAGTAGTTCTATTCCAATTTTCTTGGTATACTATCTCCCACTTATGTTATAGCTCTTAAGTCATTTCATAAAGTCAGACAAGAGTCAAACTTAAAAGGGTCTTGTTTCCCCTCTGATTCTGCCATGCCTATTCACTTGGTTGTGTTTTATTTGATAGTAGAAAGGAATAGTAAGAATATCATTAATCCATTCATGTGCATCACTATTTAGATGATGAGACATTTAGCTACTTTAACATTGTTTTAGTTACTTTCATAATTTACTTATGCTTGGTTGAATTTCTTCACTTTGACATTCAGTGTCATATATAGACATCACGTTGGTCGAGCATCCTTGAGGACCATCACAATGTTTTTATTTGATTGAATAGTCATATTCCTCTATTCGATACTAGTTTTGAGCTGATCGTTCAATTCTTAGGGAAGGCTCCTATGGGGGCCTCCCTTAATTCATTACTTAGCCAACAGGCATTGACTCGCTCTTCTCACATGAGCAGCTTGAGTAGACCTCTAATAGTCAATAGGTTAAGCACTAAGGTCTCTATGCAAACCATATAGAGCCAATCCTTTTCTTGAAATTACAAATCCATTTTCCTGACTTCCTTTAGCAAAATTACTACATAACCCAAAAGGTTGCTTTACTTGGAGACTTGATATCATTATGAGTACAAGTGGGTGTAGAAGGCACTCAACCATCTAGATTTTTAAGGCTCATTAAGGGCACATCTAACACAACTTAACATGTGGTGCATTTTCAACTACTTGGCCTACCTCTAGTTAAGCTTTTTCTTGGGCCGATAGGACCTTAAGCATAACATATAGCTCTTTTAGAGTTTCCCATTGATTTCTTTAGACAACTTGATGTTTCCATCAATTGCTACATCTTGGCTCTAGAGATTAACTCAACTTCTTTTTGAAGCTCATGTAAAATGGCACTCTTATATGGCTTTTAACTGTCTCTTAAGATTTGTTAACCAATATTTTAGTGTCGTTCATGTGGAACTTTTCCCTTTTTTACCTTCAAAGTTCTCATTTGAATACTTACCATTACCTCGAATATCTGCACCAATAGATGCTCCACATGGGCTTGTTGCCTCCATTTTATGCTGACCTTTGTAATCTCCTACTCATTTTTGAATGCATTGTAGTGACAGCTAAGTGTGTGTCGCACATAAAAGTTCCAACAACCTTACTGAATAGTTGATTCAATAAGTGAGTTGTTACATACACCTTAGAAGATTTCAACTTCCACAACCACCTTCCTATTGTCTTAATTGATCAACACCAATTGAGAGTTATAAGTTAGTGCACAATTGGACACTATAACCTAACTTTTAATTCATCCCAGATCACCAATTCTACTACCAATAATTTCCTACTTGGAACCTAGATTCCATACCTCAACTCATTAATGTAGTTAAGCCTTCTAACCTATTTAAAGTTTAAGAAAAGGTCAAGGGTATTATGGTTCTGATGCCTCTAATCATTAGCTTTACTCAAAAGAACTTCAACTATGGTTCTAAGTATCTTGAGGGAAATATTGAAGGAAACAAGCTACTAGAAGGTTTGACTAGTCATTCACCTTTATATGCAAGTTAGAAAAATGAATTGTATATCAAAATCGTTATGAGCCTCCACAAGAATTGCTCTGTCTTTATTCCACTATGGTATTGTCTACCATCTTTTCAATTCTGATAGACATGCTCTTAATCCAACTCTTCACAAAAGATTTGGGTTAGTTAGTAGCTTACCCCTCCAATAAGGATCCAATCAGTTAGCTTCTTTGCATCTTCAAAGCTTGCTCACCCATCGGCTGACAAGCATTTTAAATTCTTTGTTATTTGTTTCAATACGTGTCAAATGTAGAGCCCATTAGCCATCACCAATGCACACAATGTTGACATGGCAGACCTTTTTGTGGTGAGCATTGTGACTAAAAATGTGTATGATATTCTCCATCGACGACGTTCTTCTAATCTCTTGCTTCTGCGATGACTCAAGACAATCCCATTTTCAAGCCATTAAACAAAGCATTTAATGACATTCTACATCTAGTCGAGATGCATTACTAGCCACCATCAACTCCCCTAGAGATAGTAAGTTCCATTCCTTCTCTTTCTTTTGAAAGGCCTTTTCATCTTTCTCTCATTGTACTTGTTCACTATCTAACTCTAGAAATTATTTTTTTGTGGATAGAATTTACTACAAAATTTGGTCTTCATTCCCAAACAATTTGACTTTTTGATAGCATCTTCTGTTATGCCATGGTACTAGTTCAACAAGGCTCTCATCCTTCCAAGTGTCCCCTTCAAGGTGAGTTGAACCAAATCCATCACTAAGGATGCCACTTTATAATATTCTTTAGGATATCTAATTTCTACTCTTTCCTTGTCGTGTTTTGCTTGCAGTAACTATGGAAATCCTTGTAAGTTACTTGACCAATTATTCATATGCCTAAATTTAGTAGGTAGCTTTACCTAATATGAGATCATGATTCCACTTCTGGAGCATTGTGTTGTAGTTCTGAAGGGCATCTAATTTACGCATTGCAACATTGGTTCTTATTGGTCAGTGACACAACACTCAATGGCATCCACCTCTGATCACATAAATTGTTGAAAATTAGCTAATGCTTCAACATGTCATGCCATTACACAAAGTACTATCGATCACCTCCAAATAAAGGCTAAGATGCAAAGTTATGATTCTTATCTTCCACAAGGAGTGAATGGTTGCACTACACCCTCACATGTGTGCACTTGGCTTGCATCCTTTGTCTAAACCTACAATCTAAAATTATTGTCCAGGGGATTAAACAATTCACAACATGTATTCTATTTTTTTGTTCTTCATCGATGCAAGATTTATAATATCCATTACAGATAGTTGATTTTTATTTGACTGCCATGCTCCATTAGACATAGTGATAGACAAAAGACTCGCTACCAACTTAGCATTTTCTCTCCCTTAGTACATGTTTATGCCTATAGGCTATTATTTATCCTCTTGCATTGGGCTCCATGTGGAAGAAAGAGCACACATGGTTGTAGGATGCGACATCAAACAGTCTTTGAACCTTAATAGGTTGCACAAATCACTTGACCATTTGTAGCTCTTTTTAGTGATCCTTTCATATGTTCATTTTAAAAACCTTGTTACAACATCTCCTTTCTCTAAATGAAAATATTCAATGTATTTATCATAAAGAAACATGTGAAAAACTACCCACATCACATAATCTAAACACTTATTTGGACCATTTAATTAGTAGGAGCAATTGGTGATGTGTATAAGGAGCAAGGACGTTGTCAATGTGATTTGGTGACTCGCATCTACTAGTAATTTCTTATTGAAGATGAGCTATAGTAAGGATCTATCCTCATCATGATGAAATTTTTAAAAGATTAGCAAGGCATTTTGTCATAGGCAATGGCCTTATTGAATGCAAAATTGTAGCACATGTGTGACCCTTCACATCTAAGGGTATCGTACACTAGTTATTATCACAAATTTCCATTGCCTAAGAAGAAATAATCACTTTAAGAAGCTTTTCACATGGCTTACTCTTTGCATAGCAAGTTAGCAAGAAGAGGCCTTATTTATTAAATAAATAAATTAGACAAATTACTTTAATAACTAAGAATAACCATGAACCTTCACAAAAACAATAAAGAAAGAGTCTGAATTTGTTAATCCTTAGAATGTCTTAACCATGTAAACTTCCCCATATTGATTGAAATTAAGTTATAGGTTCCACTCTTTGTAGGGCTCTTCCTTCAATTCCTTTAAGTTTCATCATTGTGAGCATAGTCCCCCTGTATGCTTGATAAAATGCTGATGAATCTCCAAAGAATCAAAGCTTTTCCCGAAGCCATGGTATCTCATTTTTCACTTATTGGATCAGATCACTACCCTTTGCTCATTGAGATGCGTACACAACAGGTGATGGCCACTATAAGAAGATCCGATTTGAGAGTGTTGGGCACAAATTTTGTTATACTATGTGTGTTGTGTAAAAAGTATGGGAAAGATCAGTTAGAGGTAATCCAATTGTCAAGATTTCTACAAAGTTTTGTAGATCCTTAGTTACCTTGAGAAGTCAGAACAAGATTGAGATGCATAATTTGATGTATAGGAATGGCAAACTAGGAAATGAAGTTCAGGTTCTACAGTTCAAGGAGTCTTAGGTGGGTTTGAAAGATTAAGAGCACATCTAGCTTGGACATCTTATTTCTTCTTTTTATAGGGTGGTTGCACTTAAGGAGAAGAAATGGTGGTGGCAATGAGCAATGGTTTAATTTGTTTAATTTGGAGATTATAACACTAGGTTCTTCAAAGTTGTTACAACTTTTAGGAAGAGGGACAAGAATATACTACATTTGAAGGATGATAAGAGGGAAGTGGTCAGTTCTACAAAGAATATAAAATATTTATTGGTGAACTATTTTGGGAAAAAGAACGATGTGTACCATCCTCCATTACTTTATTAACCATATAGATGCATTGATAAGGAATAAGAAGGAATGCTTATTATGCAGGTTACTGAGGAAGACGTCAAGAGTGCTGTTAGATCAGTCAGAAAGAACTAGACACTAGAGATGGATCAATCACAATGGAGTTTGTGCTTGGATACTTGGCTATTACTCTGGGTGATATTGTTAGAGAAATATTGCAATTCTTTCATGACTGATAGATGTCAAAAGCTTAGAAGGATACTCACATTATTCTTTTTGCAAAGGTGCAAGGCATAGATAGACTAAAATAGTTTAGACCCATAAGCATATGTAATGTTATGCATAAAATTGTGGCAAAGATCTTGGTGATAAGAATAAAGAAAGTTTTACCTGGGCTCATTAGAAAGGATCAAGGTGCATTTGTGTTAGATATATCTATCTTAGATAATATATTTATTGCTCAAGAAATGGCAACATGAAAGAACTCTTCCATATGGAAATCAAGGTGGATATGGAACAAGCGTATGATAAGGTGAGATGATAGTTTGTTATTAGGATTTTGTTGTGGACTGACCTCTCTGATCATTTCACACTACTATATGCTGACGATGTGATATTATATGCACTTACTAAATCTTGAAAACATGAAGGGTTTTCCATGGGAGGCTTCCCAAGCTTATAGACTTATTAAGGAGGCCATGCTATAGGTTGTTTCCAACTTATTGTGTAGAATTGAAGCGAGCATCAATGTGTGTTTTTTTGAAGATAATTAGCTTGGATTTCTTCCAATAAAGTGGTGGCTTACATACATAATTATGGAGGTTGAGTGGTTGAATAAGGTTGAAGAATGCATCATTAAGCATAGAGAATAGGATGTGTGTAGAGTTGAGGCTTGAGGTAACGATTTTCGTTGGGCATCGTATGGAAGTAAGAACCAGCTACTACAAGTGCAAATCAAAACCATGGAAGTGAATAATTCTAGCCTCTACTCCACAATGATTCAAGATAAAATGTTAGATAATGGTAGGGACAGAGTCACAGTTTGTTGTAAGTTAGTATGGTTGGATTTTGAAGCTTAAGATGCTGTTTATAGTGGAGCTTTTCTTTTGGAGATCAATCAAAAACTACATTCCTACTATTGTATTGCTGGTGAAGAGGAGAGTTGTGAAGAGCAAAAACTACATTTTAGGTTGCAATGAGGTTGAAAGAATGTAGTATTTGTGGTGTGACTGTTGGAAGGCTACGGAAACTTAGGACATCTATTGCTTGAAGGAGGCCACTACAACACTTGATCCATGAAGCAACAACAACATAATAACATAGTGTTCTTATAGAATTTTTTTAGTGGCATGGAGATGAATAAATTGGAGCATAGTGACATAATGAAGAAGGCTACACTTGTTGCAATAGCTTTGTACTACATGGATAAATAGGAACTCGAAGAAACATAACGAGCAAGCCATGAACAATGTTGTTTTGTTGAGAAAGATCAACTAAACATGTAGACTACTTTTGAATAGTGTAATTTGGATTCATCAATGTTCTACTAAAGTCCACACAGCTCATATCGATTGAATGTAGCTTTAATTAAGGCTTGCCCTCCAACTGGATGGATTAAAATTAATTATGATGTAGGTATTCGGGGAGATGTTGTGGGCTAGGGATTGTTGTTAGTGACCATCTTGGAAAGCAACTTTTTGTTGCAAGAAGAAGTTTATATACTTCGACAAGCATTACTATGTAGGCTCACACCATTTTGGAGGCCCTTAGATTGCTTAGGTCAATGTTGTTTGTCTTTCATGTGGTCAAGATCCAATTAGATTATGCTACAGCAATTTAGAGGTTGGTAATCTTTTACATCACCATTCACATGGAGGTAGATATATAGATTCTCTTACATACGTTCGTAACATGGATGCTTTTTGGTTGACTCATACATATAGGTAAGGCAATGGTCCTATGGATTGAGCACTACACCATGGTTTTTTTACTTGTGATTGGGGTATGCCCCTTCTCAAACCTCTTTTGATGTTGTTGTTATTTTTAGAATTTTTGTTTGTTCCTCTATAAAGGACCTTTTGTAGGCTATGACTACTAATATATTATTGGGAAACAAAATGATTTTCGAAAAAGCCTTGTATCACTAAGCTAAGATTTTTTTATTATGTTTAATGGTGTCTATTTTATAGTAGACTAAAGCAACTAGGAGGCATAGAAAGGGATTTCAACTCACGTTATACCTTTTTATAATTATTTCTATGAATCTCTCATGGCTTATTTAGTAAAACCTTGAGCATGCTGGCTTCATTAGGTTAAAGATTTGCTCTTCCATTCTAATAATTACATACGTTCTATATGCTGACGACATCATGATTTACGCACTATGACTTGTGTTGTAGAGAGGACCATTCGATATGTTATGGAGTAATATATGCAACACTCAGGTTAGGTGGTGAATCATAACAAATCTAGAGTATTATTTAAGAAAGGGAAGGATCACAAGTGTAGGAAGATGATAGTTGAAAAATTACATATTCCTCAAGCTATTCAATTGAAATATCTAGGTATACTACTTATAGAAAAAAAAACTAGAGAAAAATGCTACTATTATATTATTAATCAAATTAAAAACTATGTGTGAAGATGGATGATTATATAATTCGTAATGTTGGACCATATTATCAGGTTCAACTCAATGTTAGCTAATATTCCTACATACTACTATGCCGATTCCTCAATTTTGAGTGACACCATTATAGAGTTCGAGAAGTTTATATATCATTACTTTCTACAAATGTTAGCAACACAATACATTATGATTACTAGGAAATGGTTATGCTTCTTAACAAAAGTGGGATTCTTGGAGTATGTAGTTTGTCAACTTGGCAGACAATAATGATTGCAAAGAATTTTAAGTAGGTGATTGCTTTGAAAGATTTTTTATATGTTCATTCCTTTTGGTCCAAGTAACTTATGGAAAACAATGCTTTTTATATGCATGTATGGTGCTTCTCATATGTGTAAGTTACATAGTATTATGCCTTCATGATAATATATAATATAATATGAAGGATTGCTTTGTGTAATTTTGTTTCATTCTCTTTAGACAAATGCTTTGGAAAATTTTTTATTTCTTCATATCTAACCAATCTTGGCATGAAAGGGGACCATATGACACTTGTAATTCAGTTGATTATGGAGCATGATGTGTGGGATCATAATAAGATACAAAACTTATTTGCACATGATATGGTTGCTCATATTCTGTATACCACAATGTCAAAATGGAATGAAAGTGATGTGTTGTGCTTCAAATTTGGTGAGGATACAATGCTAGATTCAAAGATTATCTATGATAGCATGTATGAATGGCAAAATTCTACTAGAGAGGTGTTTGCATGGGTTTAGAGAGTCCATGTGTAGCCTTGGGTAGACAAATATTGTGGAAATTTTTGCTAAATCTATCTACAACAAACTCTTGGATTCATGGAAGAGGGATTGAGATACTAAAGTTTTGTCCATAGGGTTCTAATGTGACTGAAGGAGTGCAACAACATTTGTAAGAGCACTATAACGTGAAAGAATTATGGTTCAACAGCTTTGGAAATGATAATGTCATGCTCAGTATTATGGAATGGAAGGTTGTTAGTTCATTAACTGAGATTCTTAATTGGATGTCTATCAATATGTGGGTTGCATTGTGCCTCATACAAACAATTTCATAACTTTTGCATTATTTAATCTTTGACTTAAAAAAGATTTGCAAGCATATGCAAAAAAGGTTCTCAACTAAGCACACTCAAAAGAAAAACTCAATTTACTATTACAGCTTATTTCATCTCTCCTATCTCATCTAGTAGGAGCCCTTCCTTTTAGACTCAAACAAGGTGTGTTAATCTCAACTGTGATGCAGTTATGTAAGGAGATTATAGTCTTTGAATTAGTACTGTTGTTTTTGAAGATAGGTGTAGACCTACCTGTATTGTCGGTAAAACTTTTTTGGTATTGCAATACTATGAAATTATTTTTGCCCAATAGCTTTACAGAAGATTACTTAACACCTGGTTGGATTAAATGTAAGTACATCACTTCAATTTTTCAACATCTTCAACAGATGTATATGAATGTTCGTGTGTTACAACTTCTCAAATTGTTAAATTTGCATCTTTATCATTATTCCACCTTTGGCTTGAAAGGAATAAATAGGCACATGTGGATAAGGTACTCGATTCATATGCACTTAAAAGGAACATTTGAATTTTTTTTACTACTTGCTGCAATTCTACAATATTTTTTAGTGGGGGATCTTGTGGCCTTGATGTGGTGGTCTCTTATTGGATTCTTTTTCCATCTGATTGAATTAAGTTCTATTGTGATGCAGCTATGAATGATTAGTTTGATGTTAAAATTACTATTGTTGTATGTGATGACATGGGTATACATATTATTATTCCCAAAAAAGCTTTTGTTTTAGGTTTGACTTTGGCCATGGAGGCCATTACTATTCTTGAAGCAATGGAACTTCTTATAACACTACATCCTAATGTCCAAGTAGTAGTGATTGAATTAGATTCTACTGTATCAATTACCACAGTGAACCAATTTTTTTTGTATATAGCAAGAGATCGTTCCTATCATAGTGTTATTACATAGGCTATGAAGTCCTTCAAATTTGTTCTACATAAACCACCAAGGCAATGATGCTATGGACTGGGTCACTCATCATGCACATTTGTATGATTTTGTTTTGGACTAGGGAATGCCCCTTCCCAAACCACTTCAACTTTTTCATTTTCTTAATTTTATGTATGAACCTAGTGAAGGAGAGTATGATGTTGACTTTAAGCATAACTTTATCGAGGAACACATGAACTTTTTGTTTCATTTAGTATCTGAGAGAAGTGCAAAGGTGTGTGGAAAAAATTTTCTTAAGGAAATGAAAACATAAGGAATTAAAGGAGGGTGAGCTCTTCGTTAATTTTGAAAATAAAAAAGCAAACAGTGTTATAAGTGACACTAAGATAAGTTTAAGCAGCACTTTTAGTAATGTCATCAATTTTCACAAAAATTTAGGGGCTTACCATCTGGCTAGGCTTTTGTTGGGATCTCTTGGAAAGCATATTTGGGATTGCTTATGGTTTTACCCTGATTTAAAGAATGATTACTATGACTAGGGCTAGCAAATAGAGAGGTTATTTGCACTGTTGTTTTGGAGCTAGTTGCATGGAGCTTACATGTCACAAATGTTAGGCGTATTGGATATGTTTTGTTTGGTCTATTTTGTTGGATAATGATCAATCTAGAAATGATTATGGCTGCTTCTTTGAAGAGGGGAGTAGCAAGATGGCTTTTTCATTGAGCATGATTATTAACATATTAGCAAATATTTTCATCATTTGGAGTAGAGGCATATTTAATACATGCAAGGGAGGAACTACAATTCTTTGGGCTATGCTTGATGGTTGTTGGATTGAGATATTATAAGTTGTTGTGTATCTTATGGATGGAAAACGAATTGTGAGGAAAATATTTGTTTTCTTCATATGATACTATTACATATACTACTATAAACAATCCTAGTATGGCAACAATACTAACATACCTAGGAGTCATAGATAAAGGAAGTTCTTGGAAGAGATATTATGCATAATACTATAGTAAATCTACTCATGGCATAAATAATATGGTTAGTGGCTGAAAGGTAAGATAAATTTAGGTTTGGTTATACTACATTGCCTAATTTTTTCTTATGTATAGAAAAGCATTTTTTGCACCAGTTTGACGCAAGAAGTGCAAGCTTGAAGTTGTGGCTTTTCAGCTTTAATTGATAGCTTCAAATGTTGGCCTACTATAATAAGAATTTTACGGTGTGGAAAGTGATTTGTTATGGGGGACCTCATGCAAGTATGCTTAAATTATTGCTAGGAAGAGATCACTTTATAGTTTGGTAGCTACAAGGAGTATAGTTTTAGACATTACTACCCTTATTTTCTTTCCATTAGTTGTTTGGAGCCTGGATAATTATCATATTGATCAACCTCTATAAATTGCAATATAAGAGGATTACAAATAACTTTAGAAAAGATGTAGGGGCTACAAATCTAGTAGTTTCTAGAAATGGGAGACCTATAGGCATGTCACCACTATGTGTGAAAATTTATTATTGTATTTGTATTTAATGCAAAGGGTGACCCTTAGGCATTGTGGAGATCTATGTGTAAGTGTGTCTAGAGGCGAAGTGAGTTAAAGTTTTGTTATAACTATTATGTTGGGAACTCTTTTTTGCTTCAATTTAATTGACTACTATCTAAGGTAAGAAGTAAATTACTTTCTTTGATGCTATCACATGGTTGGTAGTTGGAATTCAAATTTTGTTATAGGTTAAGATTTCGACTATTATGTAATTAAATACGTGGATAAGAGCAACTATAAATTTCAAGTAAAGGTGGTACAAGACAATCTCAAAGTTATATCTACATTCCTAAAAATGAGAAAATAAGGTAATCCTATTGTATAGCATGTTTGTACATAGTATTGTTGGGTTATGGCTATTGGTGGTTGCTGCATCAGTTGATTTTCAATGTACTACTTAATTAATGTTATGGTGAGCTGGGTTTTTTTTTCTATTTCTATTTGATTGAGGGCGTGCATATATTATGTTGGGTTATAATTCTATTGAAAAACAATCTAAAGAAATTAATTTAGGAAAGCTTCCCTTATCCAAATTGTATGATCAGTTTCATGAATTATCTTAGCACTATGCACTGTTGTGAAATTGTTGTGTTTGTAAAAAGTAGATTTCATAAGGATATGATGTGCAACAAATGAAACCATTATCTCTAATGGTAATATTATTTTTTTAATAAATTTTTATCTTATTTTTTGTGTGGATATCAGTAGAATTAAAGTAGCTGAAGGTCGTGGCTACTTATAGCATTTGATAATGAAGAATAGGGTCTTAATGGTTTCTCATTTGAAAGCTCATGTGGAGACCTTTAATTAGTGCGTTTAGCATCAACATATGGAATCTATGAGTGTCTTAACTAAGCTAGAACATGATCTTTTAACATAGCTTATTTCTTCATATCACCATGTCATGGCTTTCGAAGAAACATGGTGGTGGCAACATGCAGAGCTTAACAGGCTCACCCTTGGGGATCAAACATGTTTCTTCTAGAAAATGGCTACCTTTACTTCTAGGATAAACTAAATTCGATGGCTTAAAAATATTATTGGGGAACTAATGGCCTCCATAATTAAGATTAATGACTTTCTTTTCCAGTGTTTTAGTAAGATGTGGTGTAGCTACGTGTAGTATGAGCCTTCTCCACCCTTTCAACCTTAAATAATTACTAATGATGAATAAAAGACTATAGTTTGACTCCAAATCAATGTTGATAATTTTAGATCTGTCATGATGTCCTTCAAACAAAACAAATCTCATATTATGGATGGCTTCTTAGTTGAGTTTGTTCATTGTTATTTGAAGATGATATAGGTGAACATTATTATAATAACAAAACAATTCTTTAAAGATAATTTTATATTAAAAAGTTTAAAAAGTACACCACTCATACTCATCCTTAAAGTTCAAGGACCATCAAATGCTAAGCATTTCAGGCACATTAGACTTTGCAATTTGATTTATAAAGTAGTGACCAAAATTTTGGTGGTTAGACTGAAGGTAGTGCATCTTAATATTAATATCAAGGAGCAAGTTGCTTTTATGTTGGTCATGCTGCATCTAATAATATATTTTTGGAATAAGAAATCAAGACCAGTTTGAACTTGTCTACATTCATAGAAGGCTTGATGGCGCTGAAATTAGATATAAACCAAGCTTATGATAAGTAAACTAAAAATTTGTTCTAGATATGCTTAAGCATTTTTAGTTCCTTAGACTTTGTTATAGTTGGATATAAGCTTATATCTCTACACTATGATTTGGGATTTTTTAATGTTTTCTTTCTATCATTAATCAAAGCCACTAAGGGTCTTATTTAAGGATGTCCTCTCTCATGATACCTCTTTATTACTATGCATAAGTATCTCTTCTACAGTATTAGTATTAGCTTTATCATGCTATGTCAGTTGCGTCAAGGATTGGCCCTTCTTTCTTGATGATTAGATTCCTTTTTACGTTGATGACACCAGGATTGTTTCACTTGTAACTTGTGTTATAGTAAAGAATATTTGAGAGTTTTTTTAGCAATAAGGCATAACTCAAGTCATGTGATGAATCTAAACAAATATAAAAGGATATTTAACAAGTGGATGGAGCACAATTGTCAAAAATTGATTTCTTCAAATTTTCATTTACTCAATTGAAACATCTAAGAAACTAATTATGACAACAAAAATTTAGAAAAATGACTTCAATTTCAATATTAATCATGTAAAAAACTGTGTCAAGATGGATGATAATATCAATATTAATTATGGGCCATAATTTCATGATTAACTTGATGTTAACTACTATTCTTACTTATTACTTTTCCTACACCTTAATTCTAACTTACACTATCATAGAATCAAAGAAATTGTTTCAGCATTATTTCTAGAGTAATTAAAATTATAGTAGTACAATATACTATGCCTATTGAGATGTATAGCTCTTCTTAGGAAATGTGTCATACTTGAAGTTTGTAGTTTGTCAACCAAATAGTTAGGGTTGATTGCAAAACAAGGTTGGTGTGGTATTAATTAAGAAGACAATTTATGGGTCTAGTCCTTTAGATCAAAATACTTATAAAAAATAGTGCATTTCTTATATCTTGTGGTGCATCTTATACATGTAAGTTACTCAATATTGGAGCCACATAGACAATAAAAAATATGGTTTGGCAAATTGTTGTAAGCAAATTTGTTTATTTTTTGTTGGATCAGTTTCCTGGCATCCTTCCTATTACTACCTAGACAGCCTATTTTAAGATGAATGTGAAGCATTTAATATTTGTAGCATAATTAATAAAGGATCTTGCAGTGTGGGATCATAAAAAGATCTAGAAGCTATTATGTCTTATTTGCTATTTCAGATTCTAGACTCTCTTTTGGTTAAATCAAATAAAATGAATGTTTTATGCTTCAAATTGAGTGAGGATATACTGTTAGACTTAGTGATTATGGAGAATAACACATATACAGGCTATAATCCATCAAGGGAGGAGGTCTCATGGGTTTGGAAAGTGTTTGTGCAACATCGAGTAAACATTTTCCTTCGAAGGTTAGCATTAAGTGCACTCCCTACATAGACCTGCTTTGGTGCAAGAAGGATTGAGACATCTAAATTTTGCCGTTAGTGATGTACTACTAATGAAGATGTGAAATAATGTCGTTAAGAGTGCCATATCATGAAGTGACTCCTATCTAGTAGCTTCGTTAATGATTGATTAATGCTGACAGGATTAACTATAGGGATGTCACTTCTATTTTTTTGTTCCTTAATTGGATGTCAATGAATGTGCAGGTGGCTATGACTTCTCAAGTGGTGAAATGTGTTACATTATCTTTATTGGACCTTTGGTGCAACAAGAATTTGTAGGCATAAGCAAAAAAGAATATCAATTCTGTTCAACAAGAAAGGAGTAATGACATTGTAGTTGTTGCTTGGCACAACTCTTTAATAATGTCTAGTAGGAGCTCTGGAGCTCTTAATAGGGTCTTTGTTATCTTTTATTAGACTCCTCCAATACGTTGTGTTCAGTTTAATTTTGATGTAGTTGAGCATGAAGACCTGAATGCTAGAATTGGTATTTCCACATGGGATGATATAGGTAGATCTATTACTATTACAAGAAAAACATTGGTTTGATATCCAACAAGTAACATGGAGATTATTGCTATTCTTAAAGAAATGGAAATTTTGAAAACTCTACTTGCTAATTTTTAGGTAATAGTGATTGAATTAGGTTCAATTATAGCCATTACTATAATTAATCAATTACTTTTGTCTACTAGAAATAATAGCTCCTACAATAGTATTTTATCCCCCATAAATTGTGATGGCAATACTTCTATAGGTTAAGTTTCTCCCCACATATTTTTGTATGATTTTGTTTGAGATTGGGTAATGTCCCTGCCAAGCTACTTCAACTTGTCCTTTTTAGTGATCTTATCTATGTACTTTCTTAAAGAGCAGGTTGTAGACTTTAACCATTACATTATCGAGGAACCCATAGATTTTTATTTTTTCATAACATGCTGATGGAGTCCAAACTACAATATGGTATCTGATCATCTTCATGCCCTTTACTCTCACCCTTTATTAATGAAAACATTGTTGGCAAATTCTTTTGCAAAGTTTTTGTTTTCATAAATCAAAGAATTTTAACTCTAACAATGAGACATGATTGTGCACAATTACCCATCTTAATCTTTACTTCAATCTCCAAGGCCAACAAAAAAAGGATCCAAAGCATGTGCTTACATTAAGCACTTTAATTTCTTCAAAGCAACATTGTTGTAGGCATTGCCCAAGAAGATAAAGCCAAACGACATCTCTGACAAAAACATCAGTGTGGGTAGAATACATTAAAAGGTAGACTGATTGACCCAAAAATGGCATAACTATGGGATTTTTACCTGCAACAACTTAAAACATGTGCTATTGGAGAAAGAATTATTGTAGATGTTGGAACAATACTTTCTATCCAAAGGATCCTCATTAAGGGATTTAGATGGTGCTCCTTTTAATTACTAGAATCATAGAGCTTAGTATTATTATCTATTATTAATACCTCCCTATGTTAGAATTGGGTAATTTGGAAGCTTATTATCTTCCTTAGATGTAATAGCAATTTCTCAAGCTACGTTTTAGAAATCAAACCTTAATTATGTGTCTGTCACTATCTCCATAGCAGACCAATATACTACCATTCAAATTTGATATGATAGAAATCTGAATGATGCATCACTTACACAGATGTTGTGTGATATGATAAGTTATGAAAAGCTAAGGTGCTGAGTGAAAGATTGCATCAATCTTTTAACAAATAATTGTGTCCCCTTAAAAAGTTAGTATTTGATGCTTGTGTTAGCTCTAGAATTAGTATGGTTTTTAGAGTATGATGTGCACTTTTTCACATCTTAAAATTTTTTATACTTACACATGCATGGATTAATCTTTGAGACAAGCATAAGACTATTTGTAGGATCAGCCAGGTAGAAGCACAAAGAAAAAGCATCGTGAAACAGTTCATGTCATAGTTGACATGTTCATCATGCCTGGTGACACTCCATAAAGGAACAGTGAATGCTATCATTTTTTGTTGCCATCCCTCAACTTTGGAAACGTTGTTGTTCGATAATAACTCTCTTCAATTAGAACCCTCCTTGGTAGAGTATGAAGACTTAAATGAGTGATTTCCAAGTTTATGCCAAAATTGGAATAGGGATGATCACATGCTCAATAGCATTACAAAATACCAATAGTTCAAACATAAGAGAAGTGTGGCATGAACATGAAAATTGAATGGAAATCCACAAATATGATTGAAAAACTATAAACATATGAAATTTCTCCTTAAAAAGGGTTTGATTCCATGACAAAGCACTACACATTTGGCTAATCACATCAAAAGGTAGCCAAACCATAAGAAGTACCACCATAAAAAACATCTCTTGTGCAAATCGCAAGCCAATCTAATCCCATTAACCCAAAGAGATTCAAAGATTTATGAAAAGAAGCATAATGGGTATAATTAAAGATGAAGTCCTTGGCTAGCACTCATATGGCACAATAACCAATAAGCCCTAGAAAAATGATAGTGGAATAAAAATGATCCATTATGGCCTCCACCGATCGAACAACTATTAAAATGGTTGAAAAGTTTTGCACCTCCCAAATCAAGGATGTTAAGCAAGACTCATGTAACTATAAAATATTTTTCCAACATCTGTGAAAGGAAAGTAAGCACAATGCATGCTTCAAACTTGGTTAGCCATAACACAACACCATATTAATGATTTAAAAAAGTTGTAATTTCATAAAAAACAAGTTACACCTGTAGGGCCACACCATGTTGTTTGGATAGGAAGACATAGCATGAGGGGGTGGCTTGCACCATGCACCATGCCATGTAAAGGCAACAACACACTCAACCAACTACTGGCTATGTGCAATTTAGACCGTAAAAGTTTTGCTAAGAAATAGGTAAATATCACATCAATGAAATCCCTATGTAGTAAGAGAGCTGTAAAAAATTCACATTGCACCATGTCAAGTCCTCATTAGAGTGACAACTCATTCTTGCTTTTCTTGTTTTGAGTGATGAAAATGGTAAAAAAGAGCCATGTGTTTTGGGCACAAAATATTGTGTGTGAAGAATTCCAACACATGGGACACTGGATGCTACCATGCATCATACAACAAAGAGCAAGAGCACAAATAGCAAAGACATTACTGGCAGCAGACGGTACCACAAAATGTTCACTTCAAAACAAGTAAAAGTGTGATACTTTAAACATGCACAACGGTAAGCCTCCTAAAAAAATCACCATATAGAAGCACCAGCACATCGCAGTGCTAAAGATCTAAAAACATGTTACACCACCACATGCATTGGATGTTGCAAGCCATACTTGAGAACAATGGACTATCACATGTGATTAAGGATGAAACCTAACATGTGGAAGCCTTAGTGCATATTGCACTACCCAACTTTGGCTTCATTGTGGGCTGCACTGTGCCACACATTAACACATGTGAATTACTTCTTGTAATAATTCCATCAATGTGGAAGGCATGTATTCTCCAAGGATATCACCACAACAACACACCAGTAGTCGATAACAAAAACATCATAAAAGAAGTTGCACATTGTAGGGCCATATACACACATTCATTGTAAGTGATAGGGAGTGCACAAACTTGCTATTACATGTGTAAATAGTATTTTACTGGTGTTGTAGTGCACCTAGTGCACTGCCACGTGTGGAGCTATAGAAGCATGATGCTAAGGCTACAAGCAGGCTTGCAAAAATACTATTGTATAATGTGTCATCCAGTTTTGACTTTCTCACTGCCATATCTCCTTGCATATTACCATTAGTAGGTTGTATATTATGAAAATTCTATCAACAAAGAAGGAAAGTAGCTTGTTAGAGAATCACCTTATCAAAGTGTTAGCAACCTACGACTCCAAAAAATTTTACATTTTGTGGCCCACACAACTCATGTACATAAGAAGCTGTTGGGTGCACATAAACTGACTCTTGGGAGGGGAACGGTGTTGTAACAAGCATAGTTCTCCATAGTACGCAACATATTACATAATCCACCTTCTACTTTACCACATGTTGTGCCACCCCTCACATTGCCTCTAATGAATTGCATATTATGACAATTACATCATGATGGAAGGAAAATAACCCAATCATGCATCACCTTATCCATATATTAATAGTGTGTAATGCTAAAAGTCTAAAAATGACTTACACTTTGGGGACCCTAGAAACTGTGCACATTGGATGTCCTAGGGCATGCATGGAGTAGCTATTATGTAGGTAAAGTCCCTTATCATGGATGTGTATAGTCACCCACCTTACACTTAGTAATAGCAGCATTTGGCTAGGTTTGTAGCCTAACATGCACAAACTTAGTACATAGTGCACCATCTAACTTATGGTTTGTTGCCTATCACAGTGTGTTGCATATAACCCCATATAGATTTCATATAGTGATAATTTCATAGAAGTAGAACTGAAGTCTCCCACAAGTGCAACACCTTGTTCAAGCACTAGCAACTTGAAGCACCAAAAATCCTTAAAATTGTTTACACTCTATGGGGCCCAACTAATCACACTCATAGGATACTATAGTGCACTTAAGATGTTAGAAGGTGCATGAAGACATGTTGCACACACATATAATGCACTACCATGCACGTAGGTACAATAGTATGCAGATAAGATGACAGCCGAATATGTGCAAAACCTAGCACATATTGCACCATCCAACATCAACTTCACCATGGGTCACAATGCACCCCACATTGCCTTTTGTGGAATATATATTGCAAAAATTTTGTTAAGGAATGGGAAAATTCTCCCAATAAACTAGCTCTAAATTCATTCGAAAGTAAACACAAGCATTGAAACATTTTGCGACAAACATAGAACTGTTACAAGTACCTCATTAACAATGGATACGAGCAAGCAATGAAAATTTTTGAAACTTTTGTCATGATTTTGTGTTTGTGAGGCCAAATGTATTGTGGGATAGGGTTTGATCTTAATGGATCATGATAATTTAAAGAGAAGGAAAGTGTTATAAATACCATATTACATCATCCAACTTTCGTGACAAGCAATTTGATGTGTTTCAACTTTGCACACTTACAAGCCTATAAGGGGCACAAAATGAGTCACACAGTACCTCATGGTGTACTACATGAAGTATCCCAATAAGTATCACAGCAAGTATCATAATAAGTAGAGCTTATGGAGTAAGCTTTGTAGGCAAGCAAGTGGTTTTTTAAAACTTTCTTGGTGTCTATATCTCCAAGATTAAAAATTCTTTGTGACATAGGATTGTATCTCAGTGGATCATGATAGTAGTGCCACTCTACCACTTACATTGCCCATCAAAAATTTATTCATCGACAAATTATTCTACTCACAGTTCATGCTTATTTGACATTTCTTATAGTGCCTATGCCATCCAACCTAGTATGAGAATAAGAGAGCTCGTGGTCATGTGCCATTATGGTGCAATGTATCTACTATCAGCCAATAAGTGAACGATAGGCCTAGGCTATTTATTGTAGCATAGATGTTGATTTAGAGGCATTTAGTGATAATCCCACACCTGATAACTTTGCTTGATTGGATCTTTAGCTAAGAAAAATGGCAAATTGTGTGAATCAATGATTCCTCTGGTATTAGGTTGAGTTACTATCATGACACATTGATTAGAATGGCAAAACTAACATATCTCATGATGATCATAACCCAACTCCTATTCTTAGTGGTTGAAAGAATAATTAAACACTTAGACAAATAAATATTGAAGGATCAAAAAGAAATGTTGCTATGAATACTTCGCTTTCACGAGTTAGCTATCTCTTTGATAACTTTTCTTACATCATTAACTTTAAATTCTAAAACCTTAAAGGTTCAATAGGTCAAACTTCACTATTCATATTCGTATTGGAAATTAAACTCAAATGAGCTTTAACACTTTTATTCCATGCTAGATTTTTGTACTCGTTGAGCTCATCTTAAGACACATATGTTTTCTTTTAAAAAATGTGCCATCCCAAACAAATCCTTACTAGTAATATCTTTTGCATGGATTGATCACCTTGGGAGAGAATTAGAGACAAAATGAATGGCTGAGCCCCACATTTGCCTTATAGAATAAGTAAAATTCATTAAAAGTAGTGGTATTTCAATTCTTTTGACATGCCAACTCCTACTTATGCTACAGTCAATAAGAACAACATCTTCTTTCCCCATTGATTCCATCAAGCCCATTTCATTTGTTGAGGTTTCACTAGATAGTGGGTAAAAATTATGGAAATCTCATTAATCCATTCATTCACATCTCCACTTAGTTGATGAGGTATTTGGAAAACTTAAGAGAGTCATAACTATTAACATCATTTCCTTATGAGTGGTTGAATACCTTCACTTATCAATTCAGAGCAATGGATAGAAAATCATATTGTCTTGGCATCCATGTAGACCATTATAATTCTTTGTTTAATGATACAATCAGATTCCCAATGTCTATACTTGTTTTAAGTCGGTTGTTCTTCACTCAAGGAAGGTCCCCATAAAGGTCACATCCAATTTGACCCAAGCTAACATGTGTCAGCACAGTTTCATAATGTAAGCAGTTCGAGTAGTTTGTCTGTGGCTGATAAGTTTAGGACTTGGACCCTCATGCCTAACCCTTAATACCAATCCTTTTCTTAAAGTTGTGGTTCCCTTTTGTAAACTTCTCTTGCTTACAATACTTTATAAACCATATGTTGTTCACCTTAGAGACTTGATGTTGTTATGACTATGATCAGGCATGGAAGACACTCAACTGTCTAGATTTTCAAAATCATCGATGACACATTAGGGACCGCACCACATGTAGTGCTCTCTCAAGGACTTTTTCATACCTCTGGTGGAGCCATTTCTAGGGGTTGACTGTCTATTAATAAGAAAGGATAGCTCTTCTTGAGGCCCTACCAACATATTTAGAGCACTTGATGTTCCATCTACATCTATTATCACATCCCAACTTGAGAATTTTAACTCCTTTCTCTATAGAAGCTCATTACAAATTTCACTCTCTAGTGGGATTCCATAATCTCTTATGTTTGACTAACTCATGTGCAAGTGTCTTTGACATGGAATCTTTTCAGGAATTGGTCATCCACGTCATCAATTGAATATTTGGTACTACCACAAAGATCAACATGAGCAAACGCTCCAGGAAAGCAGGTGTCTTACATTTTGTGGTGATCGTTGCACCTTATTAGTCGTAGGGGTTTTGTATTACACCAACAGCATGGTATGGATGCTCGCTTAAGTGCCATCCATTTTTTTATCTAGTTGGTTTGACAGGTGTGTTGTTGCACACTTCTTTGTAGATTCAGACTTCCATGACCATTATCTCATTACCTTAATCAGCTAATCTCCTTTTAGGGCTCTAAGTTAGCATGCAGTTGGACATCATAACCTAACTTTCGTTTCATCCTAAATCACAAATTCTACTTACGAAAAATGGCTTACTTGAGCCTGGAATCCTTTTCTTAATTAATGAAAGAAGTTGAGGATTCTTACTTATTTAAAGTTTGAGAATAGGTTGAGGGAATTATTCCCTAAATGTCTTTAACCATAGGCTTTACTTAATAAAACCTTGACTACGACTCCAACACATTGGGGGAAACATTTAACGGAACTAGCCACTAGATGGTTAGAATAGTCTTTCTCTTCATACTCATGTTAGAAGAAAGATTTGCTTGTTAGTATCTCTATGGGCCTCTAATAGCTTTTTGTTGGCTTTGCCCCACTCAGGCATAGTACATTATGTTTTGGGTCTTGAAAAGCATGCTCTCACTTGAACCCCTCATACATGATCTGGGTTAGTCGGTGGCTCATACCAAAAATTAGAATCCCATCAATCAGCTTCCTTGCACCTTTCAGGCTTGCTCCATAATTGACTCGCAAGTATGACAGATTCCCTAGTCTATGTTTTGAGATGGGTCAGATGTGGAGCTAAGGTGTCTCTGTTGGAAATGATACCACCATTGCTTGCCTCAATGCTGTTAAAATTGTCACTGACCATGACAAAGCTTTTTGCATGAGACATCTACTTGAACTCCTATCATCGAGATGGCTTGAGAACGACTACTCCTCAAGCCTTATAACATACCATCTAGCAACATTTTAGATCTAGTTGAGGTTCTTTGCCAACCTTGTTCTACATCCCTTCCAACAATTTTAGGCACTCTTCGACTCTATTTTCAAAGTTCTTTCTATTTTTGCCTCATAGTACTTGTTGTCTATCAATCTCATACAATTATTTAGCCTTTGATAGAATTGACCACCAAATGCAGGTTGAATTCCCAAACTACTCGACTCCTTTATAATGCCTTATGTTGAAGAAAGGTACAAGTTGAAGAGGGCCCTTACCATCTCCAATGCCCTCTTCTATGGGGTTTCACTTTAATCATTCACTAGGGATGCATCTCTAGACTACAAGTTAGACTTTAGGCTGTCTAATTTCATCAATGGATTGGCCTCATTTCACTCACTATAACTATGTGTAGCCTCACCTATTTATATGCTTAAATTCAATAGATAGCCACACCAAACATAGTCATAATGCCTTACCATGGAGAGTGTAGTTGGATTTTAGAGAGGCATTTGCTTATCACATTGAAACATGAATTCCAACTGGCCTATGCCACAACACACGATGGCATGCAACTAACTCCTACCGCATCGATAGTTGACGATCATCCAACCAATGATGCAATGCAATAACACAAGATGCCATCAATGACCTCCATATGTGAACAGATCGAAACTAGTGATTCCAAGCTTCTATAAGGAGTAAAACGTCACTTGCACCCAAGCAAGCATTCCCTTACCATACACCTTTTCATGCAAATTACATTAAAAAAATGGATGGTTTTTAAGAACCTACAATTCATAACAAAGATCACTTTTAGCTGCATTCTTCATCAATGTGATAGTCATGGTATTCAATCTTAAGAGTCACTCATTAACACTTCCTCAATTATCAAATTAAGTACAAATCAAAATGACTCATAAGTCTGGCAAACTTCTTTTAAAATAAAATTTTTCAAAAATATAAAAATATAGATTTGATTGGATTGAGCTTGTCTAAAAAAGTTAAATGAGGTTTGTTTCATCTCGATCGAACTTTGTTTTCAAATATTGTAAAATACAAAAGGAAAAAAAACATAACAAATAGCTAATTAGTATTTTTTATAATAATTAAATTTTTTGTAACATGTTAAAAAAATGAGATAAATTGTATGCAAAACTTAAATTCCAAGAAAATTAGGAGATCTAGTGTGACCCAAAAAAGTTTTACAAAATAAAATATTTAAAAATAAAAAAATATTGGTTTCATTATATGGAGCTTATTTATATGAGTCTAATAAGATTTGTTTTATCTCGATCAGACATAGTTTGGAATTATTTCAAATTACAAAATTTTAAAAAATAATTAATATAAATTATTAAATTTATGTTAAGTAAATATGTATGTTATGACTAAAATGTAATATATTAAAATAATATTATACAACCAAATAAAATTGTAAAATTTAAAGATATTTGATAAATTGTATGAGAAAGTTACATTTAAAAATAATTAGAATATGAAGTGCAACATTGTTAGACTTCACATCAAGTATGTATTGAAATCTCTTACAGTGTGCCAAACATTTACGTGGTTAGAGCTTGTTGAGATGAGTTTAATGACGCTTGTTTTGTCTAAATCAAAACTGTTTGGAATTACCATGAATTATAAACTTAAATAATAACAAATTATTATATTAATAATAAGTAAATATGTAATAAAGTACAAAAGAGATAGTTTGAAGCAATATAATATAATCAATTCCAGGTGATGTGAAGGCAACATGAGAGGAGAATTAGAGTTTCATTGTAACATAACCTAATAAAAGTAAATTATTTAAAGAAATGAGATAAATTTTATGGGAAAGTTGCATTCAAAGATACTTAGGAGATGAAGTGTTAACTTCATCGATTATTAAATAAGGTATGAATTATGGTGTCTCTTAAACCACACAAAAATCACAAAAAATTAAATATATAAAAATCTATATTTTATTTAATGTAGATCATCACGACAACTTTAATGATATTTGTTTCTTCTTAATCTATTCTCTTTTAGAATTCCTATGAATTACAAAGGTACGTATACATAAATAATAATAAACTATCATTCAAAAATCAAGTAAATATATATTATAACTTAAATAAGACTAATTAATGTAAAGTAGTATAATTAAGTTAAAGCAATGTAAAGGTCACACAACAGAAGATTTAGAGTTTCATGATAATATAACAAAATAAAAATGTAAAATTTTAAAAAGTAAGATAAATTATATAAGAGAGTTGCATTCTAAGATACTATAAGATTAGGTGTAACATGATTGATTTTTAGATAACAAGCGAAAAAATATCTTTTAATGGGTATCAAAATTATAGAACATAAAAATATCTTAAAATATAATAATAACTATTTAATTAGATAGAGCTTATCGAGATGAGTTTCACGACCTTGTTCCATTTTTTTATTGGATCTAATCAGGAATTAACCCAAATTGTCAAATTAAATAAGCATAAATATTAAAAACATATTATTACTATTAAGTAAATATTAAAGTTGAAATAAATATAAATTAAAATAATGTAATAGAATCAAAATAAAGTGATATAAATATCATATGATAGGAGATTTATAATTATATAGTAATATAACCAAATGAAAGTGAACATTTTGGCGAAAGAAGTAATTATTCAAAAAAAGTAAATTCTAAGAGACTAAGAAGATTGAGTATAACATCCTCATTTGTTAAAACTTGTACAAATTGAAATGCCTTTTAAAGCATAGAAGATCCTAGAAAAAAATATTTTAAGATAAATAAAATAAATTTTGAATTAGATAAAACATAACTTGATTGATCCAACAATATTTGTTTCATCTTGATTGGATCAAGTTTTAAATTATTTCAATTAAATTAAAAAATAAAATATAGTAACTAAATTGTTATTTTTATTTAAATAAATAAATATTAAATTTGAAAATGATAAATTGAATTGATTTAATACATCCACATTAATGACATGTAAATGCCACATGAGATGAGACTTAAAGTTGTAAAAAAATATAACTAAATTGAAGGAAGTACTTTAAGTAAATGGGATAAATTATGTAGGAAAGTTCTATTTAAGAGTACTAAAGAGAATGAGGTAATATTACCCATCATCAAATCATGCATGACTTAACTTTCTCATAACAAACGCCATAATTGTAGAAAAAATATTTAAAAATATTAAAAATTATATTATATTTTATAGTACTCATATTAAATTGAAGGAATGTAATATAAACAAATTAAAAAGAAACATTTAAAAAATATGTATTAGACAGAAATGTCGCATTCCAAGATATCGAGGTCTTGTTTGACATCCTGTCCCATCATATTAGTTACAAATTAGAAAGTCATATAAAACATGGCAAAATAATAAAAAGAATATTTTGAAACATAGAAAAAATATAAATTTAATTGGATAGAGCATGTTGAGAAGAGTTTTATGACCTTTGTTTTTCTTGAATGGATCGTATTTGGAATTATTGTGAATTATGATGGTAAATAAGGAATTTAGTAATGAACTATTATTTGAATGTTTAGTAAATACATATTAAATCTAAAATAATATAAATTAAAGTAATGTAATATCAACAACTCAAATACATTTAAAAGTCACATGAGAAGAGGTTTATTGTTACATTACAATATATTAAATTCAAAAAAAATTTGAAAGTAAGGGGATAAATTAATTAGAAAAATTGCAATGGAAAATATTAAGACGATTTTGAGCAGCACCCTCAAATATAAAAATAAATATTTACTTAGATGGAACTCATCAAGACACAACAACATTTGTTTCATCTAAACCAAGCTTCATAGTGATTTGATTCTAATTACAAATTTAAAAAAGAATAAATAAAAAAAAGAAATATTTTAATATAAAGTAAATATTTGATAATACCAAATGAAGACTAATTGAAGAAATATCATACAACCAAATCAAAGCAATATAATGGGCATATAAGGGAAGAACTATTTTTTATAATATTATAATAAAGTCAAAATTGAATTTTGAGATGCTAAGATGATAAAGTTTATCTTCTTTTTTTTTTGATTCAAGTATGAATCCAAATAAATCATAAGGAATTCTAAAATAATGGAATTAATTTTTCAAAGAAAAATTAAAAATAAATATTTAATTTGATATTCAAGTAGAGATAAGTCAAACATCATTTGTTTCATCTCGTTCTAAATTTCTTTTGGATTTCCCAAATAAAATAAGATGAAATAAATAAAAAATATTTTAAATATTAAGTAAATATATGTTAGAATTAAAATAAGATAAATTCAATAATATAATACTATCAAATAAAAGTGATATTGTTGTCACACGAGAGGAGATTGATGTCACATTAAAATATAACCAACTCAAAGAAAAATAAAAAATAATGAAAAGGCAAATTATAGTGGGATATCACATTCCATGATATAAACAATATTGAGTGTGACATTCATAATTTTGAAATCTATTACAAATTAAAATATCTCATAAAGCATACCAAAACTCAAAAACATAAAATATCGAAAAATTTTAAAATAAATATTTATATAGATAAAACTCATTAAGATGAATCAAATAAATTTTATTATTTTAATATTAACTAAATATATATTAAAGTTGAAAGGATATATATCGATGGATTTTGTTTTAACCAAATCAAAATAATTAAAAGATCACACGAGAGGTGTTTTAGGCTTTCATGGTAATGTAACAAAATAATTTTAGCAAAACGTTAAAGAAATGAGAAAAATTGCATAAGAAAGCTGAATTCTATGAACGCTTAGTATTAACCCCTAGCCATGGTGATTTAGTTTATGATAAAAAACTCTCAATATTTTGAATGAATTTTATTTGGTAAATTTTTAGATTTTAAATAGTTTATGCATGTATTCATGGGAGAATTCAAATAGGAAGATAAGTTAAAGTGAAATCTCATGGAAAGAATGTTGGTGGAAGTGAAAAACCAAAAAGAAATAATTTTTGACATTACTTTTAGTTGAATCAATTTCGTTTTTAGAATGTTGAGCTTGATTAAAATTAGTTTTCCAAGTCATAAAAATATTAATTAACTTTCATGTCTAATATCCTTGATCACCATCTTTGATTCAATATTTGAAATGTATATTTTTAAGATATTTGTTTAAAATACTTAAAATATTAGTAATAAGAAAATTTGAAGGATTAAAAACCAAAAACCCTAACTACATAACGACTCGCCTTTCATCCATTCCTACAATGTTGAGGTTGTGAGTTGGGGCATGAACTTTGAAACTATTCGACACATTCAAATTTAGCTTGGAGCAAGAAATAATCAATCCAAACATGACATAATTCATCTTCTAATTATTGGTAAGCCTGGGTTTCGTCATAAACTAGGAAATTGCTAACCTGGAAACTAGGTTGACTCTAGTACATGCCAAAAGGCTTGTATGATGCAAAGCAGTTTTCAAATACACCTTGTAGGACAAAATGAATATTTTTATTGCATGAAAAAATTTCAAAATTATTGGAGTAACATCATGCATTTGATCATGCATCTTCATATTTCTTGTGCTGGAAAAGTTGAAGCCTGCCATCGTATTGCAATTCTAATATAATGGTTTAGATCAAATAAATGTGTCCAAGAAGGGTAGATTAAATTATTTTCATTCGATCATGTTCGTTTGCAATCGAATGACCACGGTTCGGTTTGATCTAATGGCTTTAGTACAATAGCTCTTTTAGCCGTTATTTTGAGTCGTTGGGTATTTTCTAGAAATATTAATTTCCTAAATAAAAAATTACAGAAGGAAAAAAAAAATAAAAATGAGGAAATTGGTCGTTTGGTAAGTGCTTTTAGTCGTTAGAAAATGTCGATAATTATTAGGATTACTTAACAAATTTTTTGATGAAAAGTTTTGCAAAATTCCAAAGAGTGATGCTCAGGTTAGAACTTCAAAGCAATTCAATGTTGTTGCTAATCGTCACCTCCTTATTCTTGTCTTTCCTTAATGAACTCCAAATTTCTTGATTCATCTTCTAATTAGCTAAGCTTTATTTTTCTTATTTTATAGCTAATTAAATTAAAATAATTATATCTTTTTAAATATTTTGTCAAGCACAAAAATTTCTTTGTATGGATTTTCATTGTCCTTTTCTTTCTTCTTTTCCAATTCTATTCTGATTGTATGGCTATTGAAGTATATTTTATGTTCTTATTGTAAGTGTTTCACTAACTTCTCTTTTGAAAAAGGCTTATATAATTTGCTTTTTGGCCTTGTTTTTATCGAGGGTGGATGTAGGCTTGATTTTAAATTGAACCTTCTAAAAATTACTTGTGTACATGTTTAAAGTTTTGTACCTTATTTTTTACAATTTTTAAAGCTTTATCATAAAAAAAGTGAATGCATTTTTAAGAAATTAAAACTTTGAATATTAGCAATTCACTGACTTTATGTTAAACAATATTTCAATTTGTATTAGAGAATGGTTCTTTTTCATGAGAAGAAATTGTCTAGGAGATTCATGGCTCAAATTAATAATTAAGCTAGATTAGGAGAAGGTGCATCATCCAATAGACCACCGCTCTTTTATGGTAATTATTATATTCATTGCAAGGCATTGATGGTGAGTTATTTAAAATCTATTGATCAAAAATATGGGAATTAATGCAAGCTTCTTCTAATTTTCCCACAAACAAAAAAATGAAACATACTTCTATACCTATACCTTTTTATACTTTGAATGTTTTAGAATTTAATAGAATCATAAATTGAGAAACTACTTATAAGATTTCTCATAAATTAAAAGTAACATATGAAAGCACTTCTTTAGTTAAGGAAAATAAAATCAACATGATGACATAAGGTTGAGTTATTTAGGATGCTTTCAAATGTGTCCAACAAGAGCAAGTTTATTGGATTTACACATATTACTAATGCACTTGGCTGCTTGCAAAAGCCAATTTCTATGAATGAATAGGTAAAGAAGATACTATAATCATGCCAGAAGAGTATAATCCATTAAATATTGCCATAAGGATAACAAAAAATATTTCTATAATGATATTATATGATTTGATGGGTGAGCTTATGACTAATGAACGAGAAATGAGAGGAGAAAAGAATAAAAAAAGGAACAATTAATAACATTAAAGAGGGAGGAAGGAATTTCAAATGAGGAATCCATTGATGATGATGATACTGCTTTAATTGTGAAAAGTTTATCAAAAGTTTTAAATGGTGCAAGACAGTATAGAAAGAAGGACATAGAAAATTAATTGTCATGAATATAGAAAGCTAGGACATATTAGAGCAGCATGTCCTATTATATAAGAATGAGTTGAAAAAGAAAAGAACGAATCGAAAAGAAAGAAGGAGAAGAAATCATTGAAGTAGCTTGAAGTGATTCAAAAGAAACATGCACAAGTGAAGAGAATGATAATAATGAAAGATTCTTTTGCATGATGGTTGGAGAGAAGAGAAAGAAGAGAGTGCATCCTCAAGTGAGGAAGAGATAAATAATTCAAACAAACAAGTAGCTAAAAAATTACTTTATGTTAGTAAAAAGTACGAAACTTTGATTAAAACAATATATGAAACTAAAAGAGAAACATTTTGAATGTGCTAGTCTTTATGATGAAATAAAAAATGCCAATGATGACTTGGTACAAAAAAATTGATAAGAATGCTTCCTTAGTTAAAGATTTTTTTTATTTTAAATCTTTGTGTTGAAGTTGTTCATTTTCATAGCAAAATCAATTGGTAGAGATGTTACGCATGTTAGAAGATTTAATATGTATAAGTTTAATGGCAATACTAACTTGTCACATTGTTATAATAAACATATACATAGTATTTACATTCTTTTGGGTCACACTTCATATACATGAAGAATTTGAAATATTTTTTGCTCAAATTATCAAACTTATGCTTGGGTAGTGAAGGGAAGTAGTAGTTTAACTACCCTTAAATGTGTTGGACGCAAAATTTATTTGGTTCTTAATTCTAAGAACTATTTTGTGAGTGCATGTAGATCGTTTTTTCCAAGGCAAGGAGGACATGTTGCTCATGGATAGTGGTTGGTCAAGGGACATGATAGGAAACATCAAGTTATTTAGCCAACTAAAGGCCTATGGTGGAGGAAAAGTTGTGCTTGGTTATATTTCAAAAAACTCAATCGAAGGAACTGGTAGTGTTAAAAACCTTACATTTTGAATTACTTAAGTTTTATTCGTTTAAGGATTAAAATATAATTTACTTAACATTAGTCAACTTTGTGATAATGGTTTTATCATTTTATTTGATATTATTGCATGTAAAATTTGTCAAAATAAAAATATAAAAATTAATACACCCAAAAGAAATAATGCTTATTTATTTGATTTAAAAATCATAAATTATTCCTAAATAAATATTTTTGCATCACATGCTAGTTACACAAATTTATGCCATAAAAGATTTTGTCAAGCTAGTATAAGTACATTAAGAAACATGATTAAAGAGAACTTAGTAAGAGGGTTACCTGAACTAACTTCATAAATAATTTTGTATGTGAACCTTGTAATTTTGGAAAATCAATAAACGATGGCATTCTAGCCCAAAAGGATTTAACTTGTAAATGAATTTGGAACTTGTACACATAGATGTGTTTGGACAAATACATCCCATGTGCATAGGAGGTACGAAATATGAGTTAGCTGTAGTAGATGATTATTCCAGGTATACATGGGTCATTTTTTTAATAAAAAAGAGTGAATCATGTGAACAATTTTAAATATTAATAACCAAATTACAAAATAAGTTAGATGAGAACTTAATTGTCATTATAAGGGATAATTTTAGAGAATTTAAAGATAATGAATTCACTGAGCATTATAATAGTAATAAATTTTTTCATACATTTTTGGTACCTACAACTCAAGAAAAAAATTTTATAGTAGAGAAAAAAATAGAACATTATTAGATTTAACTAGAGGTATATTTAATGTATGATATACAAATGTTCTTCTAGATAGAAGTTATGCTTATAGCTTATTATATTTCCAATAGAGTATTTTTTAGGCCCATATTGAACAAATCCCCACATGAATTAGAATTTGTGAAGAAACAAAAAATTATTCATTTACATCCATTTGTTATTAATGTTATATTTTAAAAAATGGAAAAGAGATTTAGGAACATTTGACCCAAAATCAGATGAGGGAATCTTCTTAGGACATTCATTAAGTGGTAGAGCTTATAGAGTTTATAATAAAACTACTAATAAAGTTGAAGAATGTATTCATTTAAATTTTGATGAATCAATATTAACAAGAAAATAATATAGACATGGATGATGAACAAATAGAATTTGAAAAATTAAGTTTAAAAGACTCAAGTAAGATAAATGAAGGAAAAGAAATAATTGAAGAAACTAAAACTCCTAAAACTTAAACTTATAATAAGGATCATCCCAAAAATTAAGTAGTTGGTGAAATCATGCATGGTGTTAGAACTAGATCTTCCCATAATAAGTAAACTCTCATAGCAAATTTTGAACCAATCTTTGTGGAAGAAGCATTCAATTATTATTTTGGGTAATAGCAGTGAAGGAAGAAATAAAGTAATTTGAAAGGATATATTGTTTGAATTCACTTAGATGATTAGATAATAATATAATTGGAGCAAAATTAACCTTTAAAAATAAATTAGATGAAATTGAAAATGTAAATAAAAGCAAAGGAAGATTAGTTTCAAAAGGTTATAATCAAATTAAAGATATAGATGTTGAAGAATCCTTTGTATGTATAACAAGACTTGAGGCAATGTGAATTTTATTTGTTTATGCTTGCTACAAGAATTTCAAACTATATCAAAATGTTGCCAAAAGTCATTTTTAAATGGTTATATAAATAAAGAAGTTTATTTTGAACAACTCAAACCATTTGGATTATTTTATAAAATAGATCATGTATATAAGTCAAATAAAACTTTATATGAACTTAAGCAAGCACATAATGCTTGGTATGATACACTAATGTACTTTTCTATTTTGAAATTACTTCATAAGAGAAAAAATAGATAACACTTTATTTATAAATAACAATGAAGAATATAAACTTATATCGAATATATATAGATGACATAGTGTTTTGGGCTAATAATGAAGTTTTAAGGAGTTTTGGATCTAATAAAAAATGACTTTGAAATGAGCTTAATGGTAGAGTTAATGTTGTTTTTAGGTGTTCAAGTTAAACAAACTCAAAATGGAACTTTCACATCAGAAACTAAATATACTTTAGAACTATTAAAGAAATAGGATTTTATGAATGTTGTACTTGGAAACACACCTACGACCACCAACACAAATTTAGATAAAGATGAAATAGGGAAAGTAGTAGTCACTAAAATGTATAGAGGTCTAATTGGTTTACTTCTATCTTGTAGCAAGTAGACCTAATATACTTTATTATGTTTGTGTATGTGCTTTATTTCAAGCATGTACTAAAGAATCTCATTTAATGGTTGTTAAGGACATAACTAGATATATAGCTAGAACAAGTAAATCGTGGCCTTAGTATTTAAAAGACGATCTTAATTTTAAATTCAGAGTATTCTCAGATGTAGATTTTGCCAAAAGTAGAATTGATATGAAATGCACAAGTAGTATATGCAAATTTTTAAAAGATTCTATAATTTCATGGATTTGTAAGAAGAAAACTCATAGTAAACTATCTACCATTCGGTCATAATATATAGCTACAAGTAGTTGTATAACACAAGTTTCATCAATCAAACAACAACTAGGAGATTACATTTTTACATCAGGACAATTTAATTTTTATTGTGATAATTGAAGTGTAATAAGTTTAAGCAAAAACTACAACTAATTATTTTAGAGGAAAACATATGGATATCATATATCATTTTGTAAGAGAGGACTTTGAACTCAACTATGTTTTATTAAAATTTAAGCATACTAATGATGAACAAGCTGACATTTTCACAACATTCTGAGGTTGAGATCAATTTACAAAACTGAGATTAAGTTTTGGAGTGTTAAAAATTCAATTAAGTGATAAGAATGAGGAGGAGAGAATAAATATTGAAATAACTTAAAATATATGAGCATGAACTAAAGGGGAGGTTATATTAATTTTTTGTATATAGATAATTTTTTTATCAAATTTATTAGAGGTTTTTTATTAATAAAAGAGAAACATTGTTATGTTATTAACTCCTAGCCATGTTGCTTTTTTTGATGATAACTAATCCTTAGTATTTCTTATGTATTTGATATAGTGAGATTTTATATTTTAAATAGTTGATGCTCATATTCATGAGAGAATTTAAAGAAGAAAAAGAAGCAAAAGTGAAATCTCATGAAAAGAATCTTGGTGGAAGTGGTAAACCACCAAGAAATAATTTTTGACATTAGATTTAGGTAATTCAATTTCATTTTTTAGAATATTTAGCTTAACCAAATTTTTTTTGAAGTAACAAAAGCATTAATTAAGTTTCATCTCTAACATCCTTGGTCACCATCTTTGACTTAATATTTGAAATACATATTTCTCAAGAATTAGCTAATATCTTCAAAATCTTAGTAAGATTAACATAAGAAATTTATAAATATAATAAAAAAACTAAATTACTTAACTACATGTTGTTTGTTAATTGCTACATTGTTATGGTCATAGCTCAAGGCATGAATCCTAAACTAGTTCGACGCATTCGAATTTTGCCCGATCGAGAAATAATCAATTTAAATGCTAGATATTTAAGTTTTTAATTTTTTGCAATGAACTCTTGAATGAACCACGAGGGAAAAAACCTTTAATAAAGGTTAGAAGGCTTTTATGATAAAAAGTGCTTTTCAAATACACCATATAGGACTAAATGAATTGTTTTATTACACAAAAAACATCTAAATTATAGGAGTGACGTGAGTCGACTGATTACACATTTTTGCAATTGAATGATCACATCTATATGACATCTTTTAAACTAATAATTCTTTTAGCTAGTCGATCACACAATCTTGCAATCACATGGTTTGTATTTTTTTGCTCGATAAGTTAAATCCTGCCATCATATCGTTATTCTGATCTGACAGGTCAGATGAAATAAATGTGTCTAAGAACCATTGATGAAATTCTATTAATTTGATCATACCGTTTTGCAATCTAATGACCGTGGTTTAGTTCAATTTAATGGCTCCAGTTCAATGGCTATTGTAACAAATATTTTGAGTCATTGGGAATTTTATTAAATGTTAATTTCTTAAACTAAGATTCATCAAAGCAAAAACTTTAAAGGACTAAATTTTGTGTTTGGTAAGTTCTTTTAGTATTTAGAAAATTTCTATAAATTGGAGAAGTTTTTAATAATGTTTTTGATGAAATCTTTTGCAAAATTCTTTACAAGAATAATCAAGTGATGCCCTCATAAGAATCCATAACTATTTCTAATTGTTGCATCCTTACATTTTTTCTTTCTTCAATAAACTCCACTTTTTTATTTCATCTTCAAATCAACTAAGCTCTTATTTTCTTATTTTATAGCAAAATTAAACTAAGATAATTAAGTCATGTTAAATATTTTGTTAAGCATAAAAATTTATTGTAAAGATTTTCATTGTGATTTTCTTTCTTTCTTTTTCCATTTCTATCTTGATTATGAGGATTTTGCAACTTTTTAATATTCTTATTGTAATGACTTAGCCTACTTATCTTTTTATGAAAGGTTTCTATAGTTTTTTTATGCTTAGCTTTTATTAGGAGTAGATCTAAGCTGATATTTTAAGTGAAACCACCTAAAAATCAATTGTACAAACCTATTTCACAATTTCTAAAGCTTTATTAAAAAAATAAGAATCAACATATTTTTAAGAAATTAAAATGTTTAATTCTAAGAATTTAACTATTTTTATTGAACAACATTTTAAAAACTAAAGAAATTAAAATATTTAAAAAATAATAATCAATATTTAGTTTATTAGAGCTTTTGATAATAAGTCCAAAAATATTTATTTTATATCAATCAAACTATTTTTAGAATTATTGTAAATTACTAAAAAAGTAAGTAGATATAAAAAATAATTATAATTTTAATATCGTGTAAATAAATGTCAAAATTAAAAAGAGATAAATTGAGGCAACATAGAATAAAATCAATGCAATTTAAAAATTACTTGAGGAGAGATTTTTAGATACATAATAATATAAGAAAATAAAAAAACATTTGAAAAAATGAGATAAACTGCATATGAAAGTTTTATTCTAAGAATGTTTGATCTAGAAAAAATAATGTCATAGTTCTAAGGCAAATGAGCTCTATCTAATTAAATGTTAATTACTATCTTTTTAAATATTTTATCTTATAGGATTTTGGTATATTTTATGAGATATTTTTATTCATATCTAATTTGATTATAAAGAATGTTTTATTTGATCAGCTTAACATATTAGATTATAAGTTTCCTGCATAATTTATCATCTTACTTAAAATTTTTTTATTTTCATTTATTAATATTAATATTTAACTATAAATCTCCTCTTATGTGATATTCAATTTTTCTTAGGAAAGTCTTAGTAATTTAGTATGTAGTCCACCTAAGATTGAACAAGTGTCATTGAACTCATCTCAACTTTTTCTATTAATTAAATTTTTATTTTTATAAAGTTAAGTATTTTATTACATAGAGTTTTAAAATGTTTTATGATGTGTTTATATTTTTATATGATTTGATAATTGAGGATGTTACACTTGATCTCCTTAAAAGATCAAAAAGTAGATTTTCATCACTATTTATCTTATTTTGACAAAGCTTTTACGTTCAGTTGGTTAGGTAAGTACTGTCTTCTCTTTTGTAACCTTCACCTAGCTTTTTTTATTATATTATATTTCTTAAAATTATTTTATTTCACTTTCATATATAACTACTTAATATTATAATAATTATTTTTGTTATTTTTGCTTACTCATTTTTTTAATTTGAAATAATTAAAAAAGTATTGGGCAAGTATCGACGAGCTCTCTCAAAGTAAATATTTATTTTTATGTTTTATTAATTTTATATTAAAATAATTTTGCATGCTTTTTGAATATTTTGGTTCATATATGATTTAATGATTGATTTTGTTATGCTCTCTCTTTAGTAATTTGCAATGCAACTTTCATGTGTAATTTTTTTATTTTTCAAATTGTTTGCTTTAATTTAGTTAAATTACTATAACATTCTAATGAGATAAAACAAACATCATTACAAGAGTCATACTTAGCTCGATTTAATTAAGTATTTATTTTTATATTTTAAAATATTTTATTCTTGTGATTTAACATGCTTTAAGAGATGTTTTAATTTGTACCTAGTTTGAAGATCGAGTATGTTACGCTTTATTTTTAGTAATTTGCAATGCAACTTTTTTATATAATTTCTTTAATGTCTTCAAATCTTTTATTTTGATTTTATTATATTACTTGTTAACACAAAATTTTCTTACATTTGACCTTAACAACTCAATGATTTGGATATCTTATAATGCTTCAATTTTATTTATTAAAATAATATAATATTATTATTTTTATATATTTACATTGGAATTCTTAATAGTTTCAAATGTGGTCCAATCATGATGAAACAAATGACATTGGACTTATGTCAACTAGCCTTATCGAATTATATATTCATTTTTATATTCTTAACTATTTTATTTTTTAAAGCTTTTACCATTTTTTGTGAAACATTTTTATTTGTACCTATTTTTATGATTAAGATAGTTATGAAAAATAATCTTACAAACTTGGAATACAACTTTTGTTTATAATATATCTTATTGTTTTTTAATGTTTCATTTTAATTTGGCTATATTACTTTGTAGTTCTTTATCTTCCCTAGTGTGGCCTTTACATTGAATTGATTCGGTTGTATTACATTGTTAAGATTTGCTTAAACTCAAATTTAATTTATATTTTCTTAATATTAGAATGGTAATTGTTTTTCATTTATACTTATTTGCCTTAATAGTGTATAATAATTCTAAAAGAGATTCTATCAAAGTGAAATAAAAATCATTAGGCTCATCCAATTTATTGATCAAGAATATACACTTGATCTTTTAAGTGTCATGGAATGAAGTTTTTCTACAAATTTTATTTTTTTTCTGTAAATCTTTGTTTTTATTTTGTTTTATAACTATCAGACTACAATTTTTAATTTTGATGACATTTACATTGCTTTGATAAGATTATATTACATTGTTACAACTTATCTCATTTTAGATTTAATATATATTTTGTTAATGTTAGTGTAAAAAGTTGTTATTATTTATTCTTACTTACATTTTAAATGAATAGTAATTATAATTGAGGTCCATGCGAGATTGAATACACAACATTGGACTTCACTGACTAAGCTCTATCTAATTAAATGTTTATTGTTGTATTTCAAAATTTTTTGTTTCTGAGAGTTTGGGCATGTTTTTTGAGGTATTTTGATTCATACATGTTTTTACTTTTGTGGATTTCTTATTTCATGTAAAACGTTGTATATTAGAATGTAGGATTCTATTATAATGTTTCTCTTTTCTTATTTTTTTGCATTCAATTATTTATATTACTATGTAAGTTTAGACCTCCTCTCTTGTGGCCTTTATATCTCTTTCACTTTGTTATATTATATTGGATCAATTTTTCTTATTTTAGCTTTAATATTTATTTTTTAAATAATATAATATTTATTTATTATTCTTATTATTGATTATTTAAGTTAGTAATTCATAGCAATTCTAAAAGAAGTTTGACCAAGATGAAAAAAATGTCATCAGTCTCCACTCATGTTGCCTATCTAATTATTTATTCATGTTTCATAATTTAAATATTTTATTTTCTTAACTTTTGACATGAATCTTGAGGCATTTTGATTTGTATATGATTTGATGATCAAAGATATAGCACTCTATGTCCTTAGTGTATCAGAATGTAAATTTCTTATGCAATTTATCTCATTTAATAAACTTTTTTGCATTGACTTGGTTATACTATATGACTTCAGTTTATCTTATTTCACATTTAACATATATTTACTTAATATTATAATTATAAATTTTTTTTACTTATGCTTATTTATTATGGTTATTCACATTAATTAAAAATAAGCTTGAATGAGATGAAATAAATGTCAACAAACTCATCTAACCCAACCTTATCAAATAAAATATTTATTTTCCAATATTTTAGAATATTTTATTTTTAAAGTATTTGACTTGTATTATTAGATATTTGGAATTTTTTCTAATTTGCATATCAAGTATGGTACATGCTCTCCCGTTAGTAATTTTGATTACAACTTTTTCACATGATTTATCTTGTTTATTTGAATATTTTTCCTTGCTTTTCTTATATTACAATGTATCTCTAGGTCTCCTATCTTGTGACCAGTACATCATTTGATTTTGTTATAATAAATTACTTCAATTTATCTTATATCAACTTTAATAGATATATGCTTAACATAAAAACTAAAATTATCATAATTGTTTCTTATATACTTTAATAATTCTCGATATTTCAAATGTGGTATGATTGAGATAAAATAAGTAATGATGATCCAATGTATATGATCACTATCAAAATAAATATTTGGATCTAAATTTTTAAATATTTTATTTTCTAGAGTTTTTACACACTTTATAAACCATTTCGATTTGTATCATTGTGTTATCAAGGGTACTATGCTCGACCTCTTTAGTATTTTGGAATGAAACTTTCATGCACAATTTATCTCATTTCTTTCAACTTTTTGTTTTAATTTTATTATTATACAATGTTATTCTGAATCTTCTCTCGAGTGACCTTTGTAAGGCTTTGATTGAGTATTATCGCTTAGTTTCAATTTATCTCATTTTCACTTTAATATATATATTTGCTTAATACTGAATTAATGTTTTATTATATTTGTAGCCTATTTACTTAATTACTTCTTAGTAATTTAAAATAAGATTCAGCTAAGAAATAAAAAATGTCATTGCACTCTTCTCTATCATCATTATCTAGTTAAGTGTTCATTTTTATTTTTTTAAAATATTTTATTCTCCATGGTTTTTGCATAGTGAATGATCTGTTTCAATTTACATAATAATTAATGAACTAAGACATTATGCTTGATTTTCTTAGTATCTTGGATTGTAATTACACATACAATTTTTATCTCATTTAAAGTTTTTTTTGCTTTGATTTCATTATAATACTGTTTAACACTAAATGTACTCTTGCATGACCATTGCATTGTTTTGAACATGTTATATTACTTTAATTTTTTTCATTTCAACTTTAATATATTTATTAATATTAAAATATTAATTCTTGTTCTTTATTTTCCTTATTTGTTGTGTTAATGCATAAGTTTTCCAAACATGGTTCAATGGACATGAACTAAATGTTGTTGGACTTATCATGGGAAACTCACCCAAATGACATATTAATGTTTATATTTTTATATATGTTTCTATAGATTTGGCTCATATTATGAGATATTTGGATTATATTAAATTTAAAAAATGAGAATGTTACACTTAGACACCATAGCATCTTTGAACGCAACTTTCCCTTACAATTCATCTCATCGCTTCAAAATTTAACATATGTGAATTTTACTCTTGGGTACAATTTATCTCATTTTCGGAATTGTTTCACTTTGAATTGGTCATAATTTTATCTAACTCTAAATACCATCTTGTGTGACCCATACATTGTCTTGATTTGGTTAAATTATACTGATTAATTTTATCTCATTTTGGATTATATATGTTTTAACTTTAAACTAATAATTTATTATTATTTACATCTATTTTCTGTGGTCATCCCAAATAATGAATATTTAATAAGCATAGATGGACACTTCTCAACAAACACTATTAAATTACTTATCCATTTATATATTTTCAAATGTTTTGTTTTCTAAGAGTTTTGGTATGTTTTATGAGATATTTAGATTTGTACCTTATTTTGCAATCAATGATGTTACACTCGAGCTACTTCGTATCATACAATGCAACTTTACCATGCAAGTTATCTCATTTCTTCAAATTTTTTTCTTTAACATGGTTATATAATAATGAAAATATAAATTTTATCATTTTCTGACTATTATATTACTATGAAATTTTATATCAAATTACTTGAATTTTCTTATTTTTAGTTTCAATATAGTATTGCTTAGTAATAAAATAATAAGTTTTAATTTTTTATATTTATTTAATTTTGTGATTATCACTAAATAAAAATAAGGATTAATGAAAATGAATCAAATATTATTGCAGTTCTCTTACTAAGCTCCATCAAGTTAAATATTTAGGTGTTTTTCAATATTTTACTTTAAAGCCTTTAGGCATGGTATGTGAGACTTTTCTATTAATACCTACTTCAATGATCCAAGTTGTTACACTCATTCTGCTCTGAATCATGAAATTATAATTTTTTGTATAATCTATCTTATTTGTTTAACTTTTATGTTTTGATTTTGTTGTATACTATGAAACTATAATTTCCAACTTGTGCGACCTTTACATCATTTTGATTTGGTTATAGTAGATCACTTCAATTTATTTAATTCCAACTTTATTATATTCTTATTGAATATTAAAGTAATTATTCATTTTTTATTTATACTTATTTTATTGTGAACTTTGGGCTAATTAAAAATGTTCTTCTCTAGAGATGAAACAAACATCATTGGTCTCATCTCAACAAGCACTATTTGATAAAATATTCTTTTTTATATTTCCAAATAACTAGTTTGCTATGTTTTATGCATGGTTTATATTATATTTTAATTCATACATAATGTTTTGATCAAGAATTTTATAGTGCTCCTTAGTAGCTTAAAATGTAGCTTTCTCATAAAAATGATCCTATTTCTTAAACCTTTTTTTTATTGGATAGCACAAAACTATAATTCTATGCTCATTCAAGCATTACATTACTTTGATTTGATTATATTTATTTATCAAATTTGAACTTTAACATGAAATACATGATATTAAAAAAATAATTTATTATTATTTGTATTTATTTACTTTGGTAATTCACAACAACTATAAACGAGATCCAATCAAGATAAAGAATATTGTTGGACTTATTTAATGATAAGCAGTATCAAATGAAATGTTCATTTTATTTTTTTAAGAATAGTTTTATTATGTTTTGGAGTGCTTTAGAAGATATTTTGTTTCACACTTGATCAGAAGATCAATGATGTTACACTGGGTCATCTTAATATCTTCGAATATAGCTTTCTAATAATTTTTATGTCAATGCTTTAAACCTTTTCCTTTCATTTAGATATATGATAATTAAACTCTCATATTCACCTTGTGTATCCTTTACATCGCTTTAGATTGATTATATTATATTGCATTAGTTTTTCTCATTTCAATTTTTATATATGTTTGTTTCATATTAAAATAATAAATTTTTATTTATTATGCTTTTTATTTTAAAATTCATAGTAATTTCAAATGAGGTATGATTGAGATTAAACAAACATCATTGTGCCATAGTCAATGAGTTCTTTCAACTAAATTTTTCATTATTATAATTTTTAAATAGTTTATATTTTTTTATTTTGTTATGTTTTCTGAAACATTTTAAATTATATCTAATTTTGATGATTGAGAATATTACATTCAATCTATATTATAATTTGGAATACAACTTCCATCTAAAATGTATCTCATTTATTAACTTTGTTATTTTTGATTTACTTGTATTATTATGAAGTTCTAATTCTCCTTCTTTATTGACGTTAGATTGCTTTTATTTAGTTGCAATATATTTTTTTGTTTATGTCATTTCAACATTAAGTTATATTAATCTTTATCAAAATAATAATTTATTATTATTTATAATTATCTACATTGGTAGTTCATAATATGTCTAAACAAGGTTTCATTAAGATGAGATAAATGTTGTAGGACTAGTTTTTTAATAAAATAGTTTTTTAATATGTATTAATAATAATAAAATAGTTTTTTTAATATTTAATAAGTTTATATTTAATCTAAAACATGATAAATTGAAGGAATAAAATACATCCATATGAAAGCAATGTAAAGGCTAGACATGTAGAACTTTAAGTTACATAGCAATCTAAAAAATCAAAGAAAAAACACAGAAGAAATCAAATAAATTTTATAAGAAAGATGCAATCGAAGATTTGAAGGAGATAATGTGTAACATCATCAATTATGAAATAAGATATAAATCAAAATGTCTCTTAAAGAATACCAAAATCTTATAAAATAGAATATATAAGAATAAAAAAATCAAAATTAAATTTGAAAGAGCTCAATAAGACTAGTTTAATGATGTTCTCATGTTCTTGATGGTACATTGTGAGAAGTTATCTGAGTTTTTCGATTCTGGCTTGCTCCCCTACAAAAAAAGTAAGTGTAAATAATTATATATTTTTTTGATATTAAAATTAAAAATGAGAAAATTTTAAGTAAACTAGTATAATAAACTTAACAAAAAGTCAAGGTCACATGATAGAAGAGCTGCACATTCATAGTAATACAACCAAATAATACAAAAATATCTAAGTAAATGAGACAAATTGTATTGTGAAGTTGAATTCCAACATACTAAGAAGTTCGATGTAATATTATCGATTATTAAATCTTCAACAAATCAAAATAACATATAAAGTGTGTCAAATAATTAAATAAATGAATATTTAGTAACATAAAACACGTTGAGTTCAATCCAACAATCTTTTTAATTTGTCTCAACTAGACCTCAATTGTAATTTTTATGAGTTATCAATATAAATCAATTATAAATTATTATTTAATATCAATTAAAAATATGTTAAAACTTAAATGAAATAAATTGAAGCAACGTAATATAAGAAAACCAAAGCATTGTAAAGGCTCAATGTGTAGAGATTTCAGTTACATAGTAATGTAAAAAAATAAATAAAAAAAGAAGAAATCAGATAAATTATATGATAGTTGTATTCAAAGATGTTATGGAGATCAAGTGTATAACATTAATAGTTGAAAATAAGTCATAAATTATATTATTTTAATTTATCTTTATTTATCTTTAATATTTATTTACATAATTTGAAAACTATCATTTATGTCATTTGTTCAAAGTTTTACATTGCTTTAATCATATTACAATGGTACTGTAAATGTCATTTTATGAGATATTCAAATCAAGTTGATTTGGTTATATTACATAGCTTTAAATCATCTCATTTTGGTTTTAATACTTTTTTGCATAAAAGGGAAATTATAATCCATTGTTAATTTTGCTTAATTATTTCTAAATTCATAGTAATTTTAAAAATAGTTTGATTTAGACAAAATAAATTTTGTTGGAGTCATCTCAACCAGGTCTTATCAAGGCAACAAAATGTAGCTCAACTCATCTTGACTAGCTCGACCCATTTAAATACTCAATTTTATATTTTTAAATGATTTGTTTGACTTTCATTTTGAAAGACTTCCGGGGACATTTCATTTCTTATCTTATTTTATGATTAAGGATGTTACTCTTGATCACCTCAATATTTTAGAATGCAAATTTTTTATACAATGTTTCTTTTTTTTTTTCAACTTTTTCATTTTCATTTTTACTATGAAACTCTAATTCCATTTTTGAGGGACCTTAGTTTTTTCTGATTTGCTTATATTTCGTTATTTAAAGTTATTTCATTAAAACTTAAATGTAAATTAACTTTTCATTAAAATAATAATGTATTATTATTTTTTATTATTTAATTTTGTCATTTGTTCTAACTCCAAAAGAAATTTGATTGACACAAAACAAACATTTTGGCATGCTAAATTTGATGTCTCTAGTATCTTGCAATATGGTTTTGCATTAAATATAACATATTTTTTCAATTTTGTTTCTTTGATTTTGTTATCTTATTAAATTTCTTTAAATTTACTCTCAAGTGACCTTAACTTTTTTTTAATATGTTTATAAATTACGATTATTTAAATTTTATTATATATTTAGATTACATAAAAAATATTTGTTTTACGATTTACTCTTTTTTAATTTTGTAATTCATAGTATATATAATCGATGTTTTATAAAAATGAAAAGGAACCCTTAGGCTCATATCAATAAGATTTTTGAAATTTAATATATATTTTCATACCTTTTAATTATCCTATTTTTAAAAATTTTGGCATGTCTTATATGGAATTCTAATTTGTACTAAATTTTCTTAATCAAGTATGTCATACACTATTTTCTTATTAATTTGAAATAAATTTTTTTTGTACAATTTATCACATATCTTTAATTATTTAGCTCAAATTTGATTAAATTCCTTTGAAGCTATAGTTGTACTCTAATATGACTTGAACAACTATTAGATTTAGTTATATCACATTAGGTCAAGTTTTCTAATTTTAGATTTTTCAAATATTCACCTAATATTAAAATAATAATTTATTATTATTTATGCTTATTTACTTTTGTTATTAAAGCTTATTCTAGACAAGTCTTAAACAAAACAAACACCATTTTCTCATCTTGATAATCTTTATCCAATTAAATATATTTTTAATATTTTTCAAATATATTATTTTTTATGCTTTTCCCTTTTTTATAAGTTATTTCGATTCATAGCGTATTTGAAGATGAATAATGACACACTCATTCTTCTTATTATCTTTAAATTTATACTTTTATTATTAAAATGTCGAATAATATGTGCTAAAATCTTAAAAGATATAATATTTAAAAATATAAAAATGAATACTTAAATGCACAGAGTTCAGCAAGATGAGTCATATTAAGTTTATTATTTCGTCTTCATAAGACATTTTTTTGAGTTATTATGAATTAAAAAATTAAATAAGTATAAATAATTATAAATTATTTTTTCAAATTTATGTGAATATATATATAAATTTTAAAGTTAAATAAATTAAAGAGATCTAATATAACTAAAAGAAAATGATGTAAAGGTTAGAGATGTGATTTTTTGTAATATAATAATATAACAAAATCAAAGGAAAAAATTTGAATAAATTATATAAATTATGTGGGAAAATTTTTACTCATAGAAATTAAGGACTTAAAGTGCTTCATACTTTATTGTCATGAATCATGAAGCATGGAAAAACTCTAGAAAATAAAATATTTTAAAAACAAAAAATTGAGTACTTAATTAGACATAGCTCTATGAGAGGAGTCCAATGATGTCTTTTTGTCTTAATTAAACATTATTTTTAATTAATTAAAATTTGTAGAGTAATAAGTATAAATAATAATAAATTATAATTTTAATATTAAATAAATACATATTAAAATTATGATTATATAAATTTAAATAATGCAACATAATAAAATGAAAGGCATGAAAAATTTTCTTGAGAGAAGAGTTAAGAGTTACATAATAATATAAGCAATTGAAAGAAAAAATTTTGAAGAAATGATAAAATTATATGACAAAGTTTCATTCCAAGTTGTTAAAGAGCTCAAGCATAACAAACTTGATCTTCAAATAAGCTATGAATTTAAAGCTATCTTAAAGTGTACCAAAATCCTAAAAAATAAAACATTTGAGTAGATGAGTTTAGACTAATTATATTTAACAAAGTTTTGTTTCATCGAGATCAGACACCTCTATAAATTACTGTAAATACAAAACAAATATATGAATAAATAATACTAAATTATTTTTATAGAATTATGAAAACTTATAATAAAATTGAATGAATTAAGTTGAAGCACTATAATAAAATCAAATCAAAGGGATGTCGAAGTGAAATGATAGGTGAATTTTAATTTAATAGTAGTGCAAAAAAATTTAAATAGAACATTTGAAGAAATGCGGCAAATTTTAGGATAAAATTACATTCTAAGATACTTAAAAGATCAAAACAATACAAAAAATATTTCAACTCTAAAAATTGATGTGTGATAGTCTTAAAGATAAAATATTTATAAATATAAAAATGAATATTTAAATGCATAGAGTTCCATAACATAAATCATACGAATATTTCATCTTGAAAAGACTTTTTTTGGAGTTATTATAAATTACAAAATTAAATTAGTACAAATAATAATAAATTATTATTTCAAATTATGTGGATATATATAATAGTTAAAGTTAGGTAAATTAAAGAGATCTAATATAAAAAAAGAAAATGATGTGAAGTTTATAAGAGATGTGACTTAGAGTAATTTTAGCAATATAATAAAATCAAAGTAAAAAATTTGAACAAACGATATAAATTATATGGGAAACTTTCTACTCATACAAATTAAGTAGATAAAGTGTTTCATCCTTTATTTTTAATTCATTTATGAATTTAAATGAACCATGAAGGATAGAAAAACTCAAGAAAATAAAATATTTAAAAAATACAAAATGGAATGCTTAATTAGATAGAGCTCTGTGAGAATAGTCAAATGATGTTTTTTTGTCATTATTAAACCTTTTTTTGAATTAATAAAAACTTGTAAAGTAATAATTATAAAAAATAATATTTTATAATTTTAATATTAAATAAATAAAAATTAAAATTATGATGAGATAAATTTAAATAATGTAACACAAGAAATGAAAGACATGAAAAAGTTACTTGAGAGAAGACTTAAGAGTTACATAATAATATAAGAAATTGAAAGAAAAAATATTGGAGAAATGAGATTATTAGTTTCGAAATATTCCTTTCCAAGTTATTAAAGAACTGAAGCATAACATACCGGATCTTCAAATAAGGCATGAATTTAAAGGTGTCGTAAAGTGTGAAAAAATTAAAAAAATAAAATATTTAAAAATACTAAAAATAAATATTTATTTTGCTAAGTTTTGACTAGTTGAGTCTAACAAGGTTTAGTTTCATCTCAATCTATCCTATTTGTGAATTATTGTGAATAACAAAATAATATAGACATAGCTAATACTTAATTATTATTTTAATATTAAGAAAATGTGTAATAAAATTGAAATGAATTAAGTAGATGCATTGTAGGAAAATCCATTCAAAGGACTCTTAAGATCAAATGAGAGGTGAAATAGAGTTTCATGGTGGTATAACCAAATTTAAAAAAGAAACATTTGAAGGAACGAGACAAATTTTATAAGAAACTTATATTATGAGATACTTAGAAAATCAAAACCTTACAAAAATATTTAAAAATATTAAATAAATGTGTGATAAAATCTTTAAAAAATAAAATACATAGAAAGATAAAAATGAATATTTAATACAAAGAGTTCAACTAGATGAGTCATATGAAGTTCGATATTTCATCGCTATAAGACTTTCTTTGGAGTAAAGGTTATATGGGATGTGATTTAGAGTAACATAGCAATATGACAAAAAATGCAAAAAATTTAAACAAACGATATAAATTATATGGGAAAATTTTTACTCACAAAAATTAAGGAGATAAAGTGTTTCATCCCTTATCATCAGTTAATGTATGAATTGAAATGAACCATGAAGCATGGAAAAACTCTAGAAAATAAAATATTTGAAAAATGCAAAATTGAATATATATTAGATAGAACTCTATGAGCAGATTTGAATTGTGTTTTTTTTCTTGATTAAAATTATTTAACACAAATAAAAATTTTTAGAGTAATAATTATAAGTAATAAAAAATTATAATTTTTTTATTAAATAAATATAAATTGAAATTTTGATGACATAAATTTTTAAGTAATGTAATATAACGAAATGAAAGACATGGAAAGGTTACATTAGAGAAGGGTTGAGAGTTACAAAATAATATAAGCAATTAAAAGAAAAACCTTTGAAGAAATATGATAAATTTTGTTGGAATATTCCATTCCAAGTTATTCAAGAGCTGAAGCATAACATATTCGATCTTCAAAAATGATATAAATTTAAAGGTGTCATAAAGTGTGCTAAAATCTTAAAAATAAAATATTTATAAATCGAAAAATAAATATTTAATCGTGTGAGTTTAGACTAGTTGTGTTTAACAAAGTTTTGTTTCATCTTGATAAGACCTCGTTGAGAATTACTGCTAATAATAAAACAATATAAGCATAGATAATAAAAGTTATTATTTTAATATTAAGAAACTCTATAATAAAATTGAAATGAATTATGTTGACGCATTGTAATAAAATCAAATCAAAGTGCTGTTAAGGTCAAATGAGAGGTGAATTAGAGTTTCATAGTAATGGAGAGATAGGGTTTTCTTTTTTTAACCCCATCGTCGGATAGAAAAATCTACTAATAATGCCATTGACCTTGATAGAGAACTATGAGTTGCCTACATTGTTTAGGGTCAACTATTCATTTAAGTTAAAAAATGGAATTTGTCTAGTATCATATATCTCTTGAATCACTTGACAAGCTATTAGATGCATTTTTTTATGACTAGGTTAAGAATGTAATTCCTATATCTAACTTTTTTTAAGAGAACTCATTAATTCATTGCCTAAAAGTATATTATCATAAATTTCCTTCCCTTCAGAAAAACTAACTTATTCAAGAGATGTGATTCTTAGTAATAATATACGCAGCTTATTTTCTAGTAGATTGTATAGTATTTCTCAACAAAGTATATGCATAAAGTAGCCTAAAGACATTAAATTATGTCGAAATCTCTATCTTAGGAATCAATAATAAATTCAAAATTGCATCCCCTTACGAATTAAATTTTTAGTGATAAAGTCCTTGGCAACTTGTAGCACATCACAAACTACAATTTTTGAGTATTTTCTAAAAAAACAATAATTAAAGCCACTCAAAAAGGTTCCATATCGTTGTCTAATTTAAATAATACTTTTTTATCACCTCCATTGACCTTCTTCATGACCAAATAGTTGTCTTCTTAAGATATTAACGTAGGTATGTTGCCTAGAAATTCTACATCTAAAGTAACCTTCTTAAACTAGTGTAGTGCCTAAAAAAAATTGATAGGTACCTCTTGAAGATTGTATTATCTAGTTAATATTTTTTGATTTGAATCTTTAATGACACAAATGTTAAGCTTAGACATTTTATCTTTAACAAAAAGTTGAAAGAATTTAACCTTCCTTCCTCCCACTTTGAGCCATTTGCTTTAATTAATCCAACCCTTTCCTATCTCTACTAGAAATTCTTTTCTCTACTTTAAGTCACCCTAATTAATTAAAAGATTTTGTTAAATGATTGATTTAGCATCACTTATTTTAGTTATTAGAATATTGAAAAGTGCTTATGGACAAGAAATATACCCATAGAAGAGCTAACCTATGGTGCATTTATTTACAATAAAAAAAAAGAATAACTATGAAAGAAAGAAATTTTCTAAGAAGCCATGGATTTATATTAATATTTCACAGAAGGAATCTTAACTGAATATAAAGGTTTTTTTAACAACTCACACAAAAATTACTCATGTTTGTGGTGAAGTGGTATGGTACATACATAAGTTGGGTTCTTATAATGTCAAAAAAGAAATCACATGTTCGTCTGCACAAGCACGATGGTTGGATGTAATAAGTACATTTCTAAAAAGTTGAAATAAAGTGGTTAGTAACCTCCATAGTGATTTGAAACTCTTGTGAATGTTTGATAAAGGGTTCGCACATCCCCTTTTGAGCCTCATGCTTGCCTTCCTAGAGTACCTTTATAATCACACTATCCCATTATGTACACACAATATGCTCATATCAAAGAAGCTTAGCAAGAAACACTCATCACTTCAATAAAAAATTGCATTATGTACAAAATTTTGTGCATCCCTCTTTATAAGAACATAAAAAATAGTAATTTTCTAACATATGAATATAAAAAGATAATTGGAAATAATAAGAGATAATTTTGGAATTCAAAAGGATATTTTAGAATTTCAAAATTCACTATAAATTACAAAATAAATTCTTTGAATTCTACAAAAAATGTTTCATTGAAAAGATTCAAAAGTATTAATATATGTCGTCCCAAACATGTCGGTGCATTTTAAATGATGGTCCAACTAGTGGTGATGTAGCAGGCTATGCAATTGGTGCTTCATCGGTTACATTGAATTAGCACAAATTGAAGAGTTGGCACATGATGATGGGTTAGGCATATTTATAGATCAAGTTTATGCATGTTGAAGAAGCAACATGGGTTGATAAGATGGTGTGAGCCTAGTAGATGAATGAGTTCAAAAGTTCAATGCAAGTGAACGGGCCATACAGGTTGACACCACTAGCAAAAATGGTTGTTGATGATGGATATAGCAGTGATATATGATGGTGAATGACAACAAAAAATTCTAAAACTTTATTATAAGCTTTTTAAAGTCATTTTGACCACATTTTACACTAATGAGATTAGAAGACTATTGTACACATATCATATACTAAATTTAAAACTAAAAATGTATGAAAAGTTACTAATTAATCTTCAAAAGATAGAAATCAATGTGTAGATACAAAATAATATGAAAATCTAATGAAGAGCAGAATAAAATGTGTAATTAAAAAAGGTCGATAATTATTGACCCCACTATGTAATGATAATAATGACTAATGAGATATAGTAGAGTCAATCTTGGTATGGTTTTGAGTCTAAATAGCTTTATGCCTCTAAGTTGAATCTCTGCATTATGTATAGGCTTTTACTACATCCTCCAAAAGTGGGAAGAGCACAACTGCATAGTGCTAGAGTAAAATATCTTATAAAACTCTAACATCTATAGGTTTAGGAACTAAAGCTCCTTCATAGTAGTCAAAGTGTTGTTGCATGCAGGATGACTATGCCAATGTACTAAACATCTATATTGTGCTTGATCTTATGTAAGAATAAATTGATAATCTAAAATTCAATCCACTTGATCTCTTAGCTCAATATATAGAGTTAAATTTTTTGGTGGGATTGGTTCACTTGACAATGATTGTCAAGGGCCAAAAGGTTCACTGGGTGTTAGTTGTGGTTCCATATACGATTAAAAATCCTAAAATTTAAAAAAGGTAGTACTTATTCAATAATATTTGATTTAATAAAAATTAAATGCTTTGATATTTCCTTTTGTGACAACTCTAGATTGTTCAACCCATGGGCATGTATTTTCCTAAGGGTTCTCAATAAGAATCTCTTAAACCAAATGTTGATCATCATATAATCATTGTCACGAAAGTTTCTAGGTTTTATACGAGCATCTACTAGGTTTTTATATATTTCATCATTTAAGCTAAATTTTTAAAAACTTTTTTATGTAATGATGAAATATGATGAGCAAATGACACAATAGACCCAATATTATAAAAATTATAAGACAAATGAAACAAATAAAGTGGACATTAAGGATGATTTCAAAAAAAAATTATTGGTCTCAAATTTGTTATTTGATTAGTAAATTCAATAGGTGACAATAAAAGATTCTAAGTTGAAACATGTTCTACTATTAGGCGGCAAAAAGGATGGAGAAAAGTTTGTTGTACTACTTTTTATTCATCTATTTTGGGACGATAAGTTGATATAAAATTAAGTTTCACTTTACCTAATGGTTTTATATAGCATGTGATAAATATGGTTTTGATGTGTTATAAAGTAGATCTATAATAGGTTTACTATCGCTCAAATATAAGAGTTTATCTAGTATGGGTTTAATAGATATGTCCACAAATTCATCTAATAAGGGTTGGACAATGGCTAGTGGGGTGGGAAAACTAGTAAGGGCTAACATAATTGGCACAAACTAGATAACCACAACATGTCATATATCCCACATCAATCTTGACTAGTAAAATTGTACTGGTAATTTTCTTTTTTCTGTATCCTTCTCTTTTTAAATATTTTTGTTAGAAATATTTTTTGAAAGATGTGAGGGATATATCATGATCTTCTTTCCTTTGTACTTGAAAATACATGCATTGGATCTTCCATTTTTGACATTATCTCCATTATATAATCAAGGTCTTTCTAAGATAAGGCTACCAAAATCCTATGACACAATGACATCATAATTTCTTAGAATGTAAGATATGATCTGTGGGTATGAAGCCTTTCTTTTGAGCAGTTTTGTGTCTATAACATTGTTATAGCTGCCACTATTTAGAACAATCTTATAAGGTTGGTCTTTAACTGTAATAAAGGTACTAAAGATGTCAATTCACAGCCAATATTCAAATGGTTCTAATGTAATCACACTACATCTCAAAATAGCCAAGGGTGGTTCAATATAGTAAAGGTTATAATGTCATATTTTTAATTCTTCTTTGCCCACCTTATGTATAACCTTTTCTTCCCTAAATTCAAGACTTCCTTCTACTTCTTTAAAATATGTGTAGGGGTCTCTTACAACAATAGGCTATAACCCTCCCTCTCTTGTGGATATAATAACAATTAACTTTAGAACAAGTAGACGATCTTTGAGAGTTGGATTTGATGTGTTAGAGGTGTTTTTGGTGGTGCATCGATTGCTTGCAGACTAGAAGTAGTAAGAATAGTCAAATTACTGGAACGAGTTTGACATTTCAAAGTGCTTTAAGGAATCTCATTGTCATGAGGAATTGCTCCTCTTAAGGTTTCATGCATCTTAGGCCACTTTATATGAATTTTGTAAACTAGTAGTACTTCTCAAAAATAACTAAACTTGAATAGACTCCATGTGCTTTGCTCAAAATTGAGAAAATACAATTTTATCTAATCGTTGGACACAACATTTGACCATATATTCCTTAAATTTAGAATTATATTCATCAATTGCCATTGATCCTTGGGGTATATGTTTCCATTTATCCAAATGATCATCGTAATAAGTAGTGGGTACATATTTATCTCATAAGAGAATCTTCAATTCCTCTTATAATTGAGGAAATGCTCAATCTTTGTTAAGATATCACTTTTCAATGGTTGAAAAAATAATATTCCATGTGATGTGAGCCAACTTTTTGTAAATTGGTATTTTGGACACTCATAACACTATACTAATCAGAATAATGTTCAATTCAAATTTCCTAATCATTATGTGCTCTATGATCGAAACTACCATCAAATGTAAGGGCATTTATTTTAGCCATGTTAACTTGAGGATCATCATACAAAGATTGTCTTCTATCACAAGTATGTAGAGTAGTGGAATGACTATGTTGAAGTCCCAATCGGTTAGGTTCATTTTTAGATGAAATTTGCCCAGCTTTGATGTGACTTTTCATAAATCTACCAGAACAATTGGTCCCACCCAATCTGTTATTTTTATGTTGTTCCAATGTATCTACGCATGTTTGTAAGGTTGCACTTAGCTCTCAAAATGAATGAGTTAGTTCTTGATTTCCATATTGTTTTAATGGGGCCATGGTGGTTGTGCTAAATTAGAATTAGATATTTTATATTAAGTGTCCAACCTAGTGGTAATAAACTAATAGGATGGAAACAAAGTTTATAGTTTGGAATATAAAGTAGAAAATCAAATAAATCCTAAAATGTAACAACAAAATGGCATATAAATAAAGAATTATTATAGCTTCAAACTTAGAAAAATATTATTCATTTATTTATTTTATTTAATAACCTCTAATAATTAATAATAATGACAAAATTAAAATATAATTATTTAATGATAAATTAAAATTAATGTAAGTTCCTAAAACTAACCACACCTTAATACCAAATTAATGATGGATGACATAATAAAACCTTTTTTGGATCATAGACAATTGAGAAATATTTAATTCAAGTAATATAGTTGCACAATTATTTATCTAAGGTAATTTACATTTAGATTAAAAAATTTTAGGATCATTGGATAACTAAAAACATTTCTTTAAGCCAACCACTTGCACTAATTTTTTATATAAGGGATCTCAACCTCAAAAAAACTGGGTTTAACAACGCACACCAAATGTGCTAATGTTGGTGGTAAAGTGACAACGTACACACACAAGTGGAGTTATTAAAATGGCAAGCAAGATATCATATAGTGACATAAAATCTTGAAAGTTAGATGTGATAGGGAAATTTTTTGAAAGTTGAAATAAAGTGGTTATGAACTTAGTAATTTTAAGGCTCCATTGAATGTTGGATAAAAGGTTTGGCTCTCCCCTTTTTCATGTCACTCTCCTTCCTAGGACATCTTAAAAATCACACCATCAAATTATTTGCAAAAAAATCCCTTATATAAAATAAGATTAGTAGTAGCGCTTCCTTACCTTTATAAAACATTATGTTATGTACAATACACTAAGTATTTTTTTTTAGAGAACTCAAGGTTGTGATTGTAAGTTCATAACATAGTAATAGAAAAATACACTCATGAATATAATGTAAAAAATTTTGGAATTCTAAAGGACTTTTCAGAATTCCAAAAGTTATAAAAAATTATAAATAAAATACTTTGAATTCTTCCAAACAATGTTGGTTCAAAAGTTACAAAATGTTTCATGCAGCTGTTCGACAATTGCTGAGGTAGTTAGCAACATGATCAATGTGACAGGGGTGAGAGGTGTGGGATAGGTCAATTCATTTTCACTGGTTAAGAATTTTCATGAATCAAGTCTACCAATGTTGATAGGTCACATAGGATGATGAGTCAAATTAAGTCTAGAGGATCAACTTATTTTATGGGTTAACAAGGGTGGAGTAAGGCATAAGAGTCACTACAGTTAATGGTAAAGCTATCGATGAAGGCAACAATGATGATACGTAGTTATAGATGTTATGCAACAAAAAAAGTCCAACACTCAATTTAATGCCTTTTATAATCATTTTCAACTACATTCTATGTTGATGGAATTACATAACTACTATACGGATGTCATGTACTGAATTTCAAGATAAAAATATTTGAAAAGGTGTCAATTGATCTTAAAATGATTAAAAAATTTTGTAGATACAAATAACTTCATGAACTAAAAAAATAAATAAAATATTTATAAACAAGTGTTCGCTATTGTTTATCCTTGTAATGGTAAAGATTTTAGAAACTAATAAGAAATAAATAAGTGAACACTAGCATGATTAAGAGTCTGAATAGGATTAATATGCCTTGAAATAGAAGGTGTGTGATGTATAAGATGTTAATACGGTAATGCTATTTTAGTCCACTATTTTTGGCATCCCAATAACCTGCTAAGTTTTAATGCTATTTCTTTTATACCAAGATAGTTTGTTAAAAACAAAAAATCACTCTCTACCACTTTATAAAATGTTGACCACATGGACCAATTTTTTGGTACATTAATTGTTTAGGCCTTGATTCATGTTGTTTTAGACATTAAGTAGTACATGTGAGTGATTTGGACCTTTTTTCATTTTCTATTGGATTTTTTTGATCCAAAACTTGTTTACTAGGATTTTCTAATGCAATTTAAGGGCCCTCTTCCTTTTCTATTTCCATCCTAGCTAAAGGTTATACCAAAGAAAGGGAGGTCATTCTTGTGGCATTGGTTTCTGCAATCCTTAGACCCTTCATTACAAACAAGGTAGGAATGGAAAAGCCATTATATTCATTCATGGCATCAATAAAATTAAAAGTCTTTCACTATAACAAATGGACATATGTGATCTATCACAATTAAGGTTAAATTGTTCTATATTTTGCTACTCTCTACTCTTATACACTTAGTTTACACTAATGTATAGTAAATGAGTAGTTTGCCAACTGACTATTATAGAGAAAATGAATGAATTGTTCATTATCATATAATTTATTACATTGTAGGCTTCCTTTTTGAAGCACCTTGATGTTGTTGGAAAATTTCTCTATAAGATGTTCAAATCCAAATGACATAGCCAAGAGTGGTAACTTCTATTCCTATGATGTTTGTTGTAATAGGACTACTTGTGTGATATTATTTTAAATAATTAGATGCTTGAAGAGACAGATTGATCTGATGTTCATGAGAACTTTTTTGTTTCATATAAGGGTATTATTCATTTATGTTTAGTTTTTCTTGAATTTGTTTTTATTGTTAGCTTCTTTTCCTCTCTTTTAAACATGTCTAATGTACAAAAACTCTCCTTGTGCTTCTATTAGATCTCCAAGTTTGTAATGGGATAAAAACTCTTGATCATGTTGTATTAATAAAGAATTTACATTTCATTTCTAGAAGTCATTATATATATATATATATATATATATATATATATATATATATATATATATATATATATATATATATATATATATATATATATATATATATATATATATATATATATATATATATATATATATATATATATATATATATATATATATATATATATATATATATATATATATATATATATATATATATTTCCTTCTTACTACATGTTGATTTTAAAGTATGATGCATGGTTTCCCTATTGTGCTCCACAACTCACTCTTACCTTATATTTTTGAAGGTTTAGCAAGTTTGTAGTCATTTCAAAGCAAAATTTGGGATCATTAGACTTAGTACATGTACTGGATGATATTCGTTTTGCATTTATGATTATTAATTGTGGAGTTATTATTTATTCATGATTATAACTTGTATTTTATAAATGTATTTTAGAGTACAACAAATTCTTATTGGTGGACTTGAGGATGTGCATTTTTTTGTTTACTTCAATAATGTCATTTGAAAATTTGATTGTTGTAAATTTTATACCTTGTATTGTAGTTCTAGAAGTAGTTGACTTATATAATTAACTTTGAATTCTTATATATATATAGTTACATTTCTTGATACATTTAGAGATATAAAGATTTAATTAGTTTTTATGGGTGGTAAAATAATTGGGTAAAGTCTTAGTGTTGCAAGACGATCCACTTGGAGAATAGCGATATGCTTAGAGAATTGTCACAGTAAACTCAAATGAGTTTATACAAAGGCAACTAAATAACTTTGTTACAATGCTTTTCATAATTTTCTTATCACAAAAACAAATTATAAAAATCGTATGGAAATGATTTAAATGGTGAGTGTAAATTTTACCAACCATGATATATGAAGATTAGAAATGCCAAAAATGTTCTTTAGATCATATAATTAGTTGGAGAAAGTAACTTAGAAAATTCACAAATTTGTAGCAACAAGCGCACCTGTTCTTACTTTTAGTGACAAATAAATGGAAATATTAGCTTATTCTCAATTAAAATTCTTATTATTAGATTTACTAATTAATTTAAAAAATTTTAGAAGTTGTAATTATTTAAAAAGTTTTTTAACAAAGTGAGCAACAAGTTATTAGTAATGCAATGTTGCGTTCATGTTATTACAATTAAACATCCTTAAATTGGTGATAAGTGGATAAAAAGGCTCACCCAAAGAATTTCTTATAGCACAGATATATTTTTGTTATGTAAAGCATATCATACAAGAATGATATAGGACGTTATAAACTATGATGAAAACCCTTCACACATTATTTAAAACAATATCAGGTTTAAAAGCATAATCAATAATGAAAATTATACCAGTGTAATGCCCCTAAGACTTACATATGTATGGTCTCTTTAATTACTGTGTATATCGCAAAAGTTGGTCATCCAATTACAATGAAATATTACAAAAACCTACAACACTTTAGGGATTCTAGGCACCTTGTATAATTACGATAGTTTTATTATGCCAGTATGATGGTATTCACATTTTTAGCAATGACTTATGATGTTTAGGATAAATGTATTGCATCTGTATATGATGTGCGAATCATTGTTGTTGTAATTGAGATAATTTACCATGGTTATAAACTTGTGTTAATTGTACACATAGGTTATTGGAACGTTTATGTATCATTCTATTATGACTCAATTTTTTCTTATCACTTTATTACTTCATTGCAAAAATGTATATAATATTCCTTCAAATTGTATGATGAATATCAAGCTTGAATACATAAAACATTCATTTGTCAAATACATGTATAATGTCTAGTATCACAAGGTATTATAATGCTATAACTAGTCTATTTAAGTGATAATGGTTATCATAACGGTACTATAGGACCCTAGTGTAACAAGAATACCTACATGGGGTATGAGAGTCAAAATAAACTTAATTGAGTTGATACAAAGGCAACTAGACAAGTTTGTTATAACACTTTTTAAATTTACTAAGAAAAAATCCTATCGTTTAAAATAATAATATGAAAAAGTTTTTGAATGTGTGTGAAGATTTTACCAACCATATTGAAATATGAAAAGTAGAACAAAACATTCAAATTGAAGATGAGTAAGAGTTAGCTGAAGATGATATCCATAAAATTCAAATAGTTGTAATAGCTAACATCTCGTTTTTCCTTCTAAAAATAAGAAAATGGAAATATTAGCTTATTTTAAATTGTAAATCAGGTTGTTTATATTTTGTAACTAATTAAAACCAAAATTTTTTATTAGTTATCATGGTTTAAATTCTTTTAAAAAGTGATTAACTAGCTATTAGTAGTGTTATTTTTAGTCCATGATCTTATAATTTAAGACTCATAAACTAGTAATGAGTGATTAAAATGAATCATATAATGAACTAAATATACTATATGTGTATTTTTATTATGGAAAACACATCTTACATGATATTTGATACTGTAAGGGATAATGCACGTACATCACATATAGTTATAAAAATGCTTTGGTATTCAAAACATTGCCATCTACAAACATGATAATTGCACAAACATAGTCCCTTTAAGACCCACAAATGTACAAGTTATTTAAGGATCATACACAACTAAAATGAGGATCACCTATGAAGAATGAAAGTTTTGACAAACTTGTAACTCTCTTGCAATTTTAAGCATTTTGTAGAACAATTATAGTAAGACTATGCCAGTACAATGGTATGTGCTATTTAGCATTGAATTATTATCTATAAGATAAATGTATTGCATGTGTACATTATGAAAAATCATTATCATAAGTACTTAAGATAATTTTTTCTAGTTCTAGGTTTGTGTCAATCATTCACATATGATATTAGATCATTTGTTATGATTCTACTATGAATAAATATTATCGCAAGCCATTTCAAGGCTTCATTGCAAGAATGTTCAGCATATGCCATCATATGCTATATGCACGAAATGGTTGAATACACAAAATAATAAGTTGCCTCGTTAGTTTCTAATGGTTGGTATTGTGATGTATGATTACATCATAATTGGTTTTTTATGTGAGAATGGTGGTCATAGAAATATGATGAGACCATACTACAGATATGATAAACAATACCAACTATTTATCATTTAGGGCAAAGACAAGGAATGTTGACCACACTACAATGATGAGCGACATCATTTTATAAAATTTAAAAAATAAGTAGCAATTAAAGGTTTTTGTATGGTTTATTTCATGGAACACAAGTTTTGTTTTTGTCTTAAGATTTGTTTAACTATATATCCATCAAACTTACATTATTAATTTGTATTTTTTCACTACTTTGGCTCATTAGAGGGAAGATTAACAAGATTGTATGATTGAGATGGAGGAATATGATCCTCTATGCCATAAAGTAATAAAAGGTTTAACATTCTAATCAAATTGAGTAGTAGATGATGAGCTATGTATGGCCAACCACTACACCTAGAGGTGAATTTATTGGCTCCATGGCTTGGAAGCTTAATGATGTTGTTTAACAATGCCACAAATAACTTAACATTCATTACATATGGTTTACCATTTTATTTCTAGTCATCAAGAATTTATTCTAGATTAACTACATCTCCCATAAATGATTAGGAAAGAATTTACTTGGTTGTGTTCTAATCGAACCTGATAAGGCATAGGGCCATCAATTTGCCCTAGCTAATGATTACTTAAACTTTACTAAATTAAAAATATGCCAATGATCTACACATGAATGTATGCAAATAGTTGAAAAGATCTGCAACAATAATACAATAAAATTTTAAACAAACTTTAGTATTAAAACAAAGGGTTGTGAATTCTAATGGTTAGCTGAATTCATGAGAGTGTGTTAATTGTAAAGGTTTCACATTGATTTCTGTGAATTGAGCATAGGTAGAAAAACCTAGTGTTATTCTTCTTTCTTACAATATCTCAGTTGATGTTGTCCTTAATGTTGTTTTGTTTTGTATATAAATGTTTAACTAGATCCCTTTACGAGCATATAACACTAGCAATGTCACAATAGACATGTACAATGGTGAATTGTAAGTGATAATCTCAAAGTTTTTTTCCTAATACAAGGAACTTGAGTTGCACAAGTATTAAACTAATATGTTTTTTATTTCAATTACAAATTGAAAATATTTTCTCTTATGTCTAGCCAATAAAATCATTGTCTTCATGAAACTAAAAATGTAATAGATGAACTCTTTTTTTTTCAGCCATACTCCAAGCAAAATGAACATAAGTCTAGGTAAGTAAGTCAAAACCCATTTCACATCTAGTATATTATAGACATAAAGTTATGGTTATAGTAGGATATTTAAAAGTTTTCTTCATAGCTTGAATATGGAATTTCTTTTAATTGTCTTAAAATCTTGCACACAGTTCTATAATAAACACAAATCTAGAAAAATTAGGTTTAAGCTAAAAAAATTAGCAAATAATCCCTTTATATACTTCACATTCATGGTCTACTTATTCTCTTAAATTTTCTCAATCAAGTCCATATACAATGTTCCCTTTAATTTTGTTATCTATTTGTTCATCATCAACACTTAGTTCATTAAGTTTCTTAATTTTATCAAATAGCTTTGACTAAAATATGAACTACAAAGAGAATCCTAAAACCCCACATGAATAGTTTCCTTTATAACTTTAGTTCTCTTATTCAGTACTATATGTGACTTGATATTCATGTAGCATCCCACGAAAATTACATCATTAGACATAGAATAAAGCTTTTATAACTCTTTTACCATTTAATAAAAAAAGTATTTAAAAAAAATGAGCAATTGAGATAGTTTTAGGTTTTTATCATATAATAATTGATAAGGCAAAAATATAAAATAAAGGTTTTATAAGAACTCTACCACTTTAGCATGTCATGTAATATTCTATTTCATCTCTCACTTACCTCTTTTTTTGAAGTGTTCTAGATGATGAGAAATTTTTAGATTCTATAAATAATTGCTTTTAAATTCTTCTACTTGGTCAAATCTAATAAATGTAAGGATAAGTTATGCTACTTTTACAATCTATTGACTAATTATGTAAGCTATTAATATGCCACTTTTCTTGTTATTGAACAACATAAAAGGAATTCATGAATACTAATCAATTATTATAAAACTATATTTTATTCATCCAAGATCATGAAGATGAATAGGTTTTCAAATAGTTATAAGTGCAGCAACTCCAATTGTTCTCTTGTAATCACATGCCTTATCGATTAAGTTGAGGTTTTGTGTTGCTTTTCTCATTTGTAATGCATACTCATATACTCATCATTCCAACAAGGACATGGTATGCACCTAATAAAATAATACTTTGTGATATTCTTAAGTGTTAATAAGCTAAATGGCACAATAATCTATGCCAAAAATCAACACTATTCACTCAAGATGTGTGTCATTCAAACAATTTGTTTTAATAATTTTGAAATGTAGTGCATGAGTATTATAATTTCTTAGTGATACATTGATGAGTTTATTATTTCCACAAATAATAAACTCTTTAAAATTAAAAATAGTGTAGAACATAAAGTCACATAATTGTCTAATGCTATGAAGATTATGCTAAAAACCTCGCACTAATCATATTACTTCACACCATCATATTAAGTGTAACTTGAACACCATCATAGTACATCAAATGGATGAATAGATAAAGGTGACTAATCATATTCCTTAAGCAATAACTATAAAAATTCCACATAGCCTCTCTAGTCTTGGATGGAAGGAAAGGTTGCGAACGTTAACCACCTGTTAGATTTAGGACCTAAATCCTTTTAGATTTTGCTGTCCTAATAGAAATTGTATTTAAACAATCTCTTCTTATCCAAATATATCTTCAAGCTTGAAGTGAATATTGCCTTTAATCTTGCATTGAGATGCAATGTGTCTATGTTTCAAAATATAGTTACATTTGATTTTGGTACCATATGATGACATTAATTGATGACTAGATCAAAGGAATAAAATTTGACAATGTGCATGAAGTTTTTTAAACTCATTCAATTAATGTGTCAGCTTATTTTTTTGAATTATCACATTTGTTACTACACTCTAATAGTTTTTACTACAATTAATAAGGGACAATGTTGTCATTTAAATGTTAACATAAGACCTAGTAATTTCCTCAATCTTCTTTCAACATATTACACTAGAGACAAATTTATTATATTTAAGAAAAAGTTCTATGTTTTACTTCTCGTAATTAACATTAGAGGAAGATTATATCTCATTATCATTAAAAGTGTACACAATGTCTCTATGCACTACCATAAGTCAAATGCAACTTCTTTCTCTTCTTCCCTTGAGGAGGATTCATTATAGCTAATCCAAGTAATCTACATATACTGCTATTTTCTCTAATGTTTTAAATTTTAAACACTAACTTTATACATATGATAACCAAGATGAATGTCAGCCATTATGCAATGTATCAAGCCTACTTCATCATTTTGCATCATCTTCTATGTTTGTTTCCTATCAATATAGAATCTCCTAATTGTAACATGATTTTCAAATAAGAAATATAATCCTTTTACTGACTAAGGCTGCCATATTAGTGGAAAAGGAATATAAATTTTTTGGCTCTAACTTCTTTTTTTATTTCTCTGTTTTTATAGATAATTGTTCGAGTTTTCTTCTTGGATGAACCATTTTATTTCTAAGTTGCAAACCCACGGAATCCACAAGTGAAATGCTTGGAACATCCACAGTAGCATAATTGTAGTGCCCAAAGGATCATACTACTTTTGGACCAAATACCTTGCATATATGTTTTATATTGGAAAGCATTTTACTCATGCTTGCCAAGATGTCAACAATGTTAGTAAATCTTGTTAACACAAATATGATATATTCATCAAATGCTATGAGAAATTGCTCATAACCGTGACTCCAAAAATTAACTTCGTTCCCTTATACCTATACGTTACACTAATAGGAGGCATGCAAATTTATTTTAATTTTGTTAAGCTAGTTTAAGGCTAAGTTTCAAATTATTTTTTATAGAGAACGACCACAATGCATATATTGATTTATATTGACAACTCTTTAATCTTGTTAAACTTTATGTTTGCCCTCAAGAATAAGCTCACTAATTCATTTCCTTATGCATTCACCATTCATAACTTTAATAGCAAATGGAAATGGTTGTTCAACTTTGTCACAAATGCTTAAGTCTATTGAGATAGACCTTTTAGCAACCACAAACCTTGTAGCTATGTGTGATATGATGTAAATAGATATTCTCATTCATAGCTACAAGGACTACTTTCAATGTCAATTATTTTCAACTTTTGGGAAACTTCTTTATGAAACTAGCATTTCAAGTTTCTTCAAGCACAATGAGGAGACTACAAAATTTGCTTGAAGTGTTAATTATTTTCACTTTTCAATCATTTCTACATTTGTATTGAGATGCAATTCTTTGAAATTTATTAGAAGAAAATATAAGAATTTCAAATTAACCTATCACCTTCAAATAAGAACATAGACTTTCTAGCTATGCACGAGAAGGAAAATTCCAAATTGCAAAGAGTTGACATTGTCTTACTATTAACATGGTGAGGGGATGCTAGAAATACACTCTATAGGTTAGTGAAGAAAAATTAATCAATAGTATTAAACATGATATTTTTTCTTCAAAGTAACCCATCATCCGTGCTTTTGACATCTAGTAGTAAATTATTATAGGGTGGCTTAATGTTAATAAACTAAGTTGGGAATGATTTTTCAAACACCACAATGACTAAATTATATTGTACAATGCCATGATGTTATTTGTTGTCCACCCCAACTTCTACCCAAACTATTTTTAAGGACTATCGATAGTTGTGTAGGACTTGAAGAGGTAGATGAGATAATCTTAATGATCATAGAAAAGACATTTAGAAGGCAATTGTAACCCAAAAATCATAATTTTAGAGGGAAAATATGGAATTTGATTAAATATGTATTATAAAAGAATATAAATTATGAATAACATTTGCCTAATCTATTAATTATTTGTATTGAAATATATTCAATAATCTAAACATAACATATAATAAGCCTTAGCTAAGCTTATGTTTTTTGCATATTAGAGGGATAAAACAAATTTTTGCATGTTAGTATCACCCAACGATTCTTTTTTCCTGAGTGAAAGAATGTGCCATAAATTTTCCACACAATGTAAAAAAATTATCCACCATTAGATATTTCTTGCCATTTTTCTAGGTTATTCTTTTAGATGATCTTCACAAAATTTTCTTACATTGTGGGTTAATTAAAGAACAACCATCATATTTTGCATGCAAGCACCTTGATTCTTGCTGAAAGTTCTGTATTCCTAGACCAGTTTCCACTACTCATTTGGTTATTACTTTCAAGTTGTTCAATTAAAGTGGAAGAGGTTGCTAAGAATTTTTTATAGGTGTTTTTCAATGGCCATTTCAAACCACTTAATGGGGTTATTAGGACATTTTTTGTCAAGTTTTTCATTGGTGATTTTTTGAATCATTTAGGAAGTTTTAGCACCATTAAGAAGTGAGTTGTTATAGAATTTAATACAATATTAATCACTATGAGCTTGATACCTTTTGCCAACCATTAATTATTTAAACCTTTTATGTTTTGTTAATTCACATCAAAGTGGGATAATAAGTCTTTAAAATCTTGAATAGGCTCCATACTTGATTGATCTGCTTTATTAATGTATTATCTTTTACTATTTTTTCATACAGATAGAAAACTTAGGTATTTTGTCCATGATGATTAACTAAAAGTATTTGGAGTTCAAGTCCCATTACCTTTGCCCTTTATAATCTTCATTTTGTTTCTAATATATTTCATCCTAAGCATGGCAACAAATTAAATTTTCTTGTGACTTAGACCACTTAATTCTATTTTCAACTATAAGAAATTTTTCATATTGCTCTTCTAATGATGTCATAACCTAATCTACAATTTTGCCTCACCTTATCCATTAATGATCTACTCTCTATTCACTACATCTTTAACAAAATATTAATAGAATTTTTGCTTAGTTTTTATTAACTTGAAAACTCATGTCCAGCACACATTGTTTTTAGCAATTTTTTTAAACTACTTAATGCAACCAAATTCACATATCAAACAATAAACCTACAAAAGGAACCATACATGTTTTTTGTACCAACATAATCATATAGCATGCAAATATCAATATCTTTCAACAAGAATATAAAAATCATAAAAATTAAATATTGAAATAGCATTATAAGTCAAGACCAATCTAAAATAAATATAAAATTATAGATACGAAAGGAATAAATAATACTCTATTACAATCAAATGTACATCAATGCGTCTAACTAGTAATGATGAATAAAAGTAATAGCTCAACTTCCACTAATTAAAAATAATTCAAGAAGAAATGTCATCCATTAATATACTAACCCTATTGATCCCAATATTGGCTCAAAATGACTCTTATCTTATTCAACCTATAATAATATAAGTTACAGTGAGTTGAAAAGCTCAGTATGGTATCCTTAGAACCTATAAAACTAACATGAAATAAGAAGGGCATATACATATATCATAAAACCATTAGGGATGCTAAGGCTAAAGTGCCTAACAAATGGCTAGTTAAATTGTCCAAATTTTAGAATGAAGTCTGAATGAAGGTAGGAGTGATGTCACACTGTCATTCTTTCGACTTAATTGTACCTTAATCATGGCATCTTTAGGGTATTTAAAATTTAAATTTTTAATGGAAATGTATTTAAATTTTGAATGTTAAGAAACTTTCTATTCGAATTTTGAATCTTCAACATTTAAGTTCGATAGAAGTGAGGACAGTTTTAATATGAATGCTTTCTTTTTTGAGATGATATACTATAGGAATTCTTGATAACTTTAAGATAAAGGAAAGATTTACATCCTCTTTAGCAAAATAAAACCATGGTTATATGAAAATAAAGATGTTCATAAAATTCATGAAATCAAGGAATTGTTCAACTTTTATTTGAGTGAGCTTAGTGCTTAAAATGAAACCGTTCTTAGTGGTTAGGAAAATCCCTTTATTTAACAATTCATAATATGTGGTTTTGATAGATTTTAGGAAACCAACAAGCCATAAGAGCATCAAAGGAGAACAAACAAGAGAAAGTATAGGAGGAAGAAGTTTTATATGTGTGGAAGAAGTGGAATGAAAACCTTGACAAAGAAAAGTCCTCTATTAAGATTACAAAGGATAATGATACTTGAGATTGTGCATTAAATGTAGTTAAAATATATAGAAAGATAAATATCACCATATGAAAAAATTACCATGTGGTGTAGAGAATGACTAAGGAAGTTATCATTTAAACCCTTTTCAATGAAATGTCCTATATCATGATGAATTTCTTTTACCTATGACTTCAAGTAATTTGTGAGCTCATTATGGACTTCTTCTATTTATGTTGTTGTAAACTATTGTTAAAATAATTGTAGATTCTTTACAAAAATCATACATGAGAATATATGATGGAACATGACAAAAAAATTCTTGCAAAGCAGAAATTCCTAATTGATGCATTTGTGAAATAAAAAGATTGGCTTTGAATATTGGTTATTATGGTTGAAAGTACATTGAATTGAAATGCTTTGTTGGTTTCATCAATATAATACAAAATAAGCTTGTGGTTAGCATGAAGAATGTCATCTAATATTCAAAATTTTAAATAAAAAATTGATGATTCAAATAATCCTTTAATTAAGGGATTATAGAATTGTTTTGAAATTAATAACAAGTAAATAATCTACAAGGTTCTCCTTTTATTTTATGCAAACTAAGAATACTAGGGTAATTTATAAGAATCTTTCACTACCTTTGTTGGTGGATATCTATTTTAATGTTTTATCACATCTTTGTTTGTTAAGTGATTAGAAGCAAGAATTTATGATAAAAGGAAATGAAAATCCATGCCATTATATTGAAGTTTTAGACTAGTGATTTGCATATAATACATGAAAACTTCGTTAAGAAAGATAACACAATTTGAACTTGAGTGTCATAACCTTAATAGGACATAAATATCTATTGCATAAACTTCTTGAGAAATGCATAAAATCTAGCTTGTCCAAATTACACTTTATCCTAGGCCATAAACTTTACAATAACACTTAGAAACCTAACCAAACCAATGGAATTCTTGTGACTAAGTTCCTCATTGCCTCAAATATTCCTTGAGACATGTCATGATTATGTCTTGTGAAGTGAAAGATTAAGACCAACAAAAAACTCTAGATGGATTATAAGGTGATTATGGCCTTCATTTTCTTGATGGAATGCTTGAAAGAGCATAGTTTTGGTCCTTAGAAAAGTATAAGCTGGTTGGAGTGTACATGTTATTATTAAGGACTCTTAGAGCCTTATGATGTTGTCATATTTGATTAGCCTTATAATTTTAGAGCATTAGGTCACAAGAAGTGAAATGAGTGTCAGACCATACAAAGATTTTATTGGGTTTCGGAGAGTACTAGATTGATTTTAGTACACTATGCATCAAATTAGTAGCATCATAAGCCTATGCATTAGTATGGCATATTAAAAAGAGATACATACATTGAAATTTTATATTTGATGTCGTTCATATGTTTCTCATATAGATTAACAGAGAGCAATAGATTGATTTTAGTCTATGCATCAAATTACTAGCATCATAAGCCAATGTATTAGTATGGCATGTTAAAAAGAGATACATACATTGAAATTTTAAATTTGATGTTGTTTATATGTTTCTCGTATAAATTGACATTTATATCATTTGGTAATTACATGTTACTTTTGCAGTACTTTATTGATCTTTGTGATTTTCTCCAACCTTATAGTTTTACAGGTTCAAAGAGTTTGGAGTAATATAAGTAGACATGATATTATAAGAGCTAGTATATTTACAAGATGACATTCTTCTTGAGTTTTATTATTTTTGGTAATTGAGCTTCTAGTTCCATTCATTAATTCTAGCTATCATTTTTTATGAACATTGGATCAACTTGGAGTGTTATTTGTGTTATGTGGTATTCGAATAATTGTGCTTTTTTTTTCATTATACTAGGATTCGAATGTTACTTATCATTGGATATTTATGTTTAAGAAAATTTGTGAACCTTTTCATTGTGTTAGCATTCTGACATGTGATTCATTTGTTGTTACATTACTAGATATATGGCTTTGGGTTTCATCTATTTTTTAAGATAACTTGACAAATTTGGTGAATCAAATCACTAAGACGATCTTTAGAGAAACTCTTTTCTTTCACATGTTGACCTCCAACGTCTATTATTACTTTTGCTTCCTTGGTTTTGCCCAGTTGCTCATCCTTAAAACTTAATTCATCTTATTTATCTTTTTGGTCATATGATTCTTGACTTCAACAAACTTTATAAAGGGATTCATCTTTCACATATATATTTTCTTCTACAAAAAAGTTCTGTCATTATATACTTTATAAGCTATGAAAATAGCCATGATAATCTTCAATTATCAAGTTAGAAAAGTATTATAAGTGCTTATTGTTGCAATTAAAAAATGGACATCATCATTTGAAGATGACATTTTTAGTTATCACATTAGGAAAATATATCTGATCAATAGCCTTACTATTTATATCTAAACATTAATTCCTTTGCTTTAAAAAGGTTCATTCCATGGATACATGTTTTATTCATTCTAGAAATCTTTGAACGATGTTCATGTCTTTTGACTTCACTTTAGATATGTATTCATTAAGAAAATGTAGGCTGCTTAAACATATTGTCACTATTAAGTATCTTACTACAACGTGATTGTAAAAGGCATCAGTTAAGATATTATGCAAGAAAATGCTATAGTATTCTTTAATTCTTGTATCAAACAAGTACACTATTTATGTGCCATTATTGTTCTATGTTATACTTTTATGGAACTTTATATTATTGAATTAGACAATTAAGATGCTTATTGGTAGCAAAAAATCTATCACATTTTAAGGGCATGAGCTAATGGACACAAGTCAAAGCTGACCACTTTGAGTATAGTTGCTAAATATGATTAGGTCTAATTAGATATCAAATTGTATATATCAAGGACTATGTAAAACTAATCAAATAGAATAAATATATTTTTTTAGAAAACCTAAAAAATATCATAATCATTGTTTGCACCAAATTTACCCATACTACTTTTCTCATTATTTAAAGTAAAGTACATGATCTCAAATACATGAAGGTGTCACATCATCAATTTTGCATTATTTAGTAGTTCGTAAGTTGAAACATTAAGTAATGGTCTCATAAGTACCTTAACAAAGAACATGTTTAAAGCATTCAATTTTAATTGCAAAAATAGGCAAATAATTCAATCATGTTTTAAATTCATTACAAATATGACAATTAATTGAATCTATTTAATTTTCGTGTTCATATTATAACTTAGTGTCACACTTTATTCTTTAACCAATTTTCTTATATAAAATGCCTAGTGAAACATAACCCATATATAGCCAAAGAACATAGCTAAATACCCTTTCACTAATTAGGGTTGATACTCAAACAAGAAGTTATGATTCCACAATCTAATCATGATGTTCACAATATGTAGGCCACAAAAAATGAAATCCCATAGTGATTTTTTTACCTAAATAAATCTGGGACTAATTCACCCTAGCTTAGGTAATCGATATTTCATCACAATAAGACTTTTTTGGGAGTTATTATGAATTAAAAAAATTAAATAAGTATAAATAATAGTTACTTATTAGTTCAAATTATGTGAATATATATATTAATGTCAAAGTTATGTAAATGAAAGAGATCTATTATAACTAAAAGAAAATGATGTAAAGGTCATATGGGATGTGACTTAGAGTAATATAGCAATATAACAAAAAAATGTAAAAAATTTAAGCAAACGATATAAATTATATGGGAAAATTTTTACTCACAAAAATTAAGGAGATAAAGTGTTTCATCATTTATTATCAATTCATGTATGAATTGAAATGAATCATGAAGCATGGAAAAACTTTAGAAAATAAAATATTTGAAAAATGCAAAATTGAATATATATTTGATAGATCTTTATGAGAGGAGTTGAATTGTGTTTTTTGTCTTCATTAAACCTATTTAACACTAATAAAAATTGGTAGGGTAATAATTATAAGTAATAAAAAATTATATTTTTTATTAAATAAATATAAATTAAAATTCTGATGACATAATTTTTTAAGTAATGTAATATAACAAAATGAAAGACATGAAAAGGTTACATTAGAGAAGGGTTGAGAGTTACAAAATAATATAAGTAATTAAAAGAAAAACCTTTGAAGAAACGAGATAATTTTTTTTAGAATGTTCCATTCCAAGTTATTCAAGAGCTGAAGCATAACATATTCCATCTTCAAAAATGATATAAATTTAAAGGTGTCATAAAGTGTGCTAAAATCTTAAAAATAAAATATTTATAAATAAAAAAATGAATATTTAATTGTGTGAGTTTAGACTAGTTGAGTTTAACAAAGTTTTGTTTCATCTTGATAAGACCTCTTTAAGAATTATTGCTAATAACAAAACAATATAAGCATAGATAATAACAGTTATTATTTTAATATTAAGAAATTCTATAATAAAATTTAAATGAATTAAGTTGACGTATTCTAATAAAATCAAATCAAAGTGCTGTTAAGGTCAAATAAGAGGTGAATTAGATTTTCATAGTAATGGAGAGATAAGGTTTTCTTTTTTTAACCCCATAATCAGATAGAAAAATCTACTAATAATGCCATTGACCTTGATAGAGAACTATGAGTTGCTTATACTGTTTTGGATCAACCATTATTTAAGTTAAAAAATGGAATTTGTCTAGTATCATATATCTTTGAAATCACTTCACAAGCTAACAAATGTACTTTTCTATGACTAGGTTGAGAATGTAATTCTACATCTAACTTTCTTTTTGAGATAACCCATTAATTCTTTTCTTAAAAGTATATTATCATAAATTTCCTTCCCTTTAGCAAAACTAACTTTTTCAAGAGATGTGATTCTTAGCAATAATATACGTAGCTTATTTTCTAGTAGATTGTATAGTATTTCCCAACAAAGTATATACACAAAGTAGCCTAAAGACCTAAGATTATGTTGAAATCTCTATCTTAGGAATCAATAATATGTTCACAATTGCATCCCTATGCAAATTAAAGTCTTAGTGATAAAGTCCTTGGCAGCTTGTAGTACATCACAAACTACAATTTTTTGTTATTTTGTCAAAAAACAATAATTAAAGCCACTCAAAAAAGGTTCCATATCTTTGTCTAATTTAAATACTACTTCTTTAATCACCTCCATTGTGACTTTTTTCAAAACCAAATAGTTGTCTTCTTAAGATATTAACGTAGGTATGTTGCCTAGAAATTCTACATCTAAAGTAACCTTCTTAAACTAGTGTAGTGCCTAGACAAAATTGATAGGTACCTCTTTAAGTTTGTATTATCTAGTTAATATTTTCTCTTTTGAATATTTAGTAACGCAAATGTTAAGCTTAGAGACTTTATCTTTAAGAATGAGTTGAAAGAATTTAACCTTCTTTCCTCCCTCATTGACCCATTTTCTTTAATTAATCCAACCCTTTCCTGCCTAAATTGTCTACTAGAAATTCTTTTCTATAAATTAATTAAAAGATTTTGCTAAATGATTGATTAGCATCACTTATTTTAGTTATTAGACAATTGATAAGTGCTTATGTACAAGAAATATACCCATAGGAGAGCTAACCTAAGATGCTTTTATTTACAACAAAAAATAAAGAATAACCAAGAAAGAAAGAAATTTTCTAAGAAGCCATGGATTTATATTAATATTTCACAAAAGAGATCTTAACTGAATATAAAGGTTGTTTTAATAGCTCACAATAAAATTACTCATGTTTGTGGTGAAGTGGTAAGGTACATACTTAAGTTGGGCTCTTATAATGTCAAAAAAGAAATCACATGGTCGCATGCACAAGCACGATGGTTGGATGTAATAAGTAAATTTCTCAAAAGTTGAAATAAAGTGGCTACTAACTTCCATCGTGATTTGAAACTCTTGTGAATGTTTGATAAAGGGTTCGCACATCCCCTTTTGAGTCTCATGCTTGCCTTCCTAGAGTAACTTTATAATCACACTATCCTATTATGTACACATATACTCATATCAACAATGCTTAGCAAGCAATACTTCATTACTTTAATAAAAAATTGCCTTATGTACAACATGTTGTGCATCCCTCTTTATAAGAACATAAAAAATATTAATTTTCTAACATATGAATATAAAAAGATAACTTGAAATAGTAATAGATTATTTTGGAATTCAAAAGGATATCTTAGAATTTCAAATTTCCCTATAAATTACAAAATAAATACTTTGAATTCTACAAAAAATGTTTCATTGAAAACATTCAAAAGTATTAATATAAGTAGTCCCGAACATGTTAGTGCATTTTAAATGATGGTCCAACTAGTGGTGATATAGCAGGCTATGCAATTGGTGCTTCATAAGTTGCATTGAACTAGCACAAATTGAAGAGTTGACACATGCTTATGGGTCAGGCATATTTATTGATCAAGTTTATGCATGTTGAAGAAGCAACATGGGTTGATAAGATGGTGTGAGTCTAGCAGATGAATGAGTTCAAAAGTTCAATGCAAGTGAACGGGCCATATAGGTTGACCCCACTTGTAAAAATGGTTGTTGACGATGGCTATAGCAGTGATATATGATGTTGAATGACAAAAAAAAAAGTCTAGAACTTTATTTTATGCTTTTTAAAGACATTGTTGACCACATTTTACACCAATGAGATTAGAAGACTATTGTACACATATCATATACTAAATTTAAAACTAAAAATGTATGAAAAGTTACTAATTAATCTTCAAAAGATAGAAATCAATGTGTAGATACAAAATAATATGAAAATCTAATGAAGAGCAGAATAAAATGTGTAATTAAAAAAGGTCGAGAATTATTGACCCCACTATGTAATGATAATAATGACTAATGAGATATAGTAGAGTCAATCTTGGTATGGTTTTGAGTCTAAATAGCTTTATGCCTCTAAGTTGAATCTCTGCATTATGTATAGGCTTTTACTACATCCTCCAAATGTGGGAAGAGCTCAACTCCATAGTGCTAGAGTGAAATATCCTATAAAACTCTAACATCTCTAGTTTTAGGAATTAAAGCTCCTTCATAGTATTCCAAGATTTTTTGCATGTAGGATGACTATGCCAATGTACTAAACCTCTATATTGCGCATTATCTTATGTAAAAATAATTTGAAAATCTAAAATTCAATCCACTTGATCTCTTCACTCAATAGATCGAGTTAAATTTTTTGGTGGGATTGGTTCACTTGATAATGATTGTCAAGGGCCAAAAGGTTCACTGGGTGTTAGTTGTGCTTCCATATATGATTAAAAATCCTAAAATTTAAAAAAGGTGGTACTTAAAAATAATATTTGATTTAATAAAAATTAAATGCTTTGATATTTCCTTTTATGACAACTCTAGATTGTTCAACCCATGGGCATGTATTTTCCTAAGGGTTCTCAATAAGAATCTCTTAAACCAAATGTTGATCATCATATAATCATTGTCACGAAAGTTTCTAGGTTTTATACGAGCATCTACTAGGTTTTTATATATTTCATCATTTAAGCTAAATTTTTAAAAACTTTTTTATGTAATGATGAAATATGATGAGCAAATGACACAATAGACCCAATATTATAAAAATTATAAGACAAATGAAACAAATAAAGTGGACTTTAAGGATGATTTCAAAAAAAAATTATTGGTCTCAAATTTGTTATTTGATTAGTAAATTCAATAGGTGACAATAAAAGATTCTAAGTTGAAACATGTTCTACTATTAGGCGGCAAAAAGGATGGAGAAAAGTTTGTTGTACTACTTTTTATTCATCTATTTTGGGACGATAAGTTGATATAAAATTAAGTTTCACTTTACCTAATGGTTTTATATAGCATGTGATAAATATGGTTTTGATGTGTTATAAAGTAGATCTATAATAGGTTTACTATCGCTCAAATATAAGAGTTTGTTTTGTATGTGTTTAATAGATATGTCTACAAATTCATCTAATAAGGGTTGGAAAATGGCTAGTGGGGTGGGAAAACTAATAAAGGCTAACCTAACTGCCACAAACAAGATAACCACAACATGTCTTATATCCCTCATCAATCTTGACTAGTAAAATGAACTTAATAATTTTATTTTTTCTCTATCCTTCCCTTTTGAAATATTTTTGTTAGAACTATTTTTTGAAAGATGCGAGGGATATATCATGATCTTCTTTCCTTTGTACTTGAAAGTACATGCATTGGATTTTCCGTTTTTGGCATTATATCCATTATATAATCAAGGTCTTTCTAAGATAAGGCTATCAAAATCCTAAGATACATTGACAACATAATTTTCTAAAATGTAAGATATGATCTGTGCGTCGGGATTGTTTTTGAGTATGAAACATTTCTTTTGAGTAGTTTTGTGTCTATGTCATTGATACAGCTACAACTATTTAAAACAATTTTATTAGGTTGGTCTATCACTCTAATAAAGGCACTAAAGATGCCAATTCAAATGGTTCTAATGCAATCACACTGCATCTTACAATAGCCAGGGGTGGTTCAATATAGTAAAGGGTATAACATAATATTTCTAATTCTTCTTTGCCCTCCTTATGTTGTTTTATAACCTTTTCTTCCCTAAATTCAAGACTTCCTTCTACTTCTTTAAAATATTTGTAGGGGTCTCTTAGGACAATAGGCTATAATCCTCCCTCTCTTGCGGCAATAACAACAATCAACTCTAGAACAAGTAGATGGTTTCTGTGAGTTGGATTTGATGTGTTAGAGGTGTTTTTGGTGGGGCATCAGTTTCTTGTGGACAAGAAGTAGTAAGAATAGTCGAATTATTGGTACGAGTTTGACATTTCAAAGTGGTTTAAGGAATCTCATTGTTATGAGAAATTACTCCCCTTAGGGTTTCATGCATCTTATGCCACTTTATATGCATTTTGTAAATTAGTAGTACTTCTCAAAAATAACTAAACTTGAATAGACTCCTCGTACTTTGTTCAAAATTGAGAAAATACAATTTTATCTAATCGTTAGACACAACATTTGACCATATATTCCTTAAATTTAGAATTATATTCAGTAATTATCATTGATCCTTGGGGTATATGTTGCCATTTATCCAAATGTTCATCTTAATAAGTAGTGGGTACATATTTATCTCATATGAGTCTTCAATTTCTCTTATAATTGAGGCAATGCCCAATCTTTGTTAAGATATCACTTTTCAATGGTTGAAAAAATAATATTTCTTGTGATGTGAGCCAACTTTTGTAAATTGGTACTTTGGACACTCATAAGACTGTACTAATCAGAATCATGTTCAATTCACATTTCCTAATCATTATCTGCTCCATGATCAAAGCTACCATCAAATGTAATGGCATTTATTTTAGCCATGTTAACTTGATGATCATCATAGAAAGCTTGTCTTCTATCACAAGTATGTAGAGTAGTGGAATGACTATGTTGAAGTCCCAATTGGTTAGGTTCATTTTTAGATGAAATTTGCCCAAGTTTGATGTGACATTCATAAATCTACTAGAACTATTTTTTTCCACCCAATCTATTATTTCTATGTTGTTCTGATGTATCTACGCATGTTTATAAGGTTGCTCTTAGATCTCAAAATGAATGAGTTAGTTCTTTATTTCCATGTTGTATTAATGGGGCCATGGTGGTTGTGCTAAATTAGAATTAGATATTTTATATTACTTATTTAAGCTAGTGGTAATGAACTAATAGGATGGAAACTATGTTTATAGTTTGGAATATAAAGATGGGGAAAATCAAATAAATCCTAAAATGTAACAACAAAATGCCATATAAATAAAGAATTATTATAGCTTCAAACTTAGAAAAATATTATTCATTTATTTATTTTTTTAATAACCTCTAGTAATCAATAATAATGACATAGAATTAAAATATAATTATTTAATGCTAAATTAAAATTAATGTATGTTCCTAAAACTAACCACACTTTAATACCAAATTAATAATGGATGACATAATAAAACCTTTTTTGGCTCATAAACAATTGAGAAATATTTAATTCAAGTAATATAGTTGCACAATTATTTATCTAAGGTAATTTATATTTAGATTAAAAACTTCTAAGATCATTGGATAGCTAAAAACTTTTCTTTAAGCCAACCACTTGTACTAATTTTTTATATAAGGGATCTCAACCTCAAAAAAGGTGGGTTTAACAACCCACACAAAATGTGCTAATGTTGATGGTGAAGTGGCAACATACACACACAAGTAGAGTTTTTAAAATGGCAAACAAGGTACAATATAGTCACATATAAAAACTTGAAAGTTAGACGCGATAAGTAAATTTTTTGAAAGTTGAAATAAAGTGGTTAAGAACTTAGTAATTTTGAGGTTCTGTTGAATGTTGGATAAAAGTTTTGGCTTTCCCCTTTTTTCATGTCACTCTCCTTCCTAGGACATCTTAAAAATCATACCATCAAATTATTTGCACAAAAACCCCTTTTATAAAATAAGATTAGTAGTAGCACTTCCTCACCTCTATAAAACAATACGTTATGTACAATACACTAAGTATTATTTTATAGAGAACTCAAGGTTGTGATTGTAATTTCATAACATAGAAATAAAAAAAGACACTAATGAATATAATGTCAAAAATTTTGGAATTCTAAAGGACATTTTAGAATTCCAAAAGTTATCAAAAATTATAATTAAAATACTTTGAATTCTTCCAAACAATGTAGCTTCAAAAGTTAGAAAATGTTTCATGCAGCTGTCTGACAATTGCTGAGGTAGTTAGCAACATGATCAATGTGACGGGTGAGAGCTGTGTGATGGGTCAATTCATTTTCACTCGCTAAGAATTTCATGAATCAAGCCTACCAATGTTGATAGGTCACATAGGATGATGAGTCAAATTAGGTCTAGAGGATCAACTCATTTTATGGGTTAATAAGGGTTGAGTAAGGCATAAGAGTCACTACAATTAATGGTAAAGCTATCGATGAAGGTAATAATGATGATATGTAGTTATAGATGTTATGCAGCTAAAAAAGTCCAAAACTCAATTTAATGTCTTTTATAATCATTTTCAACTATATTCTATGCTAATGGAATTAGACAACTACTATGCAGATGTCATTTACTGAATTTCCAGATCAAAAAATTTGAAAAGGTATCAATTGATCTTAAAATGATTAAAAATTTTTGTAGATACAAATAACTTGATGAACTAAAAAAAATTACTAAAATATTTAATAAAGAAGTGTTCGCTATTGTTTATCCTTGTAATGGTAAAGATTTTAAAAACTAATGAGAAATAAATAAGTGAACACTAGCATGATTAAGAGTCTGAATATGACTAACATACCTTGAAATAGAAGGTGTGTGATCTATAAGATGTTACTATGTTAATGATATTCTGGTCCACTTTTTTTGGCATTCCATCAACCTACTCAATTTTAATGCTATTTCTTTTATGGTTTTGTTAAAAACAAAAAATCACTCTCTGCCTCTCTATAAAATGCTGACCACATGGACCACATTTTTGGTCCATGAATTCTTTAGGTCTTCATTCATGATGTTTTAGATATTAAAGTAGTACATGTGAGTGATTTGCACTTTTTTTCTTTTTCTATTAGATTTTTTTATTCAAAACTTATTTACTAGAATTTTCTCATGCCATTTCAAGGTCCTCTTCCTTTTCTTTTTCCATCCTAGCTAAAGGTTAAACCAAAGAAAGGGAGGTCCTTCATGTGACATTGGTTTGTGCAATCCTTAGACCCTTCATTACAACCAAGGGAGGAGTGGAAGAGCCTTTATATTCATTCATGGTATCAATAAAATTAAAAGTTATTTACTATAACTAATGGGCATATGTGATCTATCACAATTAAGGTTAAATTGTTCTATATTTTGCTACTCTCTAACCTTATGCACTTAGCATACCCTAATGTGTAGCAAATGAGTAGTTTGCCACTACACTATTACAGAGAAAATGAATGAATTGTTCATAATCATATAATTTATGTGATTGTATACTTCCTTTCTGAAGCACCTTAATCTTGTTGGAAAAATTCCCTATATGATGTTCAAATCCAAATGACATAGCCAAGAGTGGTAACTTCTATTCCTATGATGTTTATTGTAATAGGACCATTTGTGTGATATTATTGTAAATAATTAGATGCTTAAGGAGAGAGATTGATCTGATGTTCATGACAACATTTTTGTTTCACAGAAGCGTATTATCCATTTATGTCTAGTTTACCTTGAATTTTTTTAGTATTGTTAGCTTCTTTGTCTCTCTTTTAAACATGACCTATGCACAAAAACTCTCCTTGTACTTCTATTAGATCTCCAATTTTGCAATGGGATAAAATCACCTTGATCATGTTGTATTAATATAAAATTTACTTTTCATTTGTACAAGTCATTATATATATATATATATATATATATATATATATATATATTTCCTTCTTAATTACTTGTTCATTTTAAAGTATGTTGCATGTTTTCCCCATTGTGCTGCACAACTCACTCCTACCTTATATTTTTGAAGGTTTAGCAAGTTTGTAGTCATTTCAAAACCAAATTTGGGATCATTAGACTTAGTATAACTACTGGATGATATTCATTTTGCATTCATGATTATTAATAGTGGAGTTATTATTTTTATGATTATTTATGATTATTAAAAGTGTACGCAATGTCTCCATGTACTACCATAAGTCAAACACAACTTTTTCTCTTCTTCCCATGAGGACGATTCATTATAGCTAATCCAGGTAATCTACATATACTTCAATTTTCTCTAATGTTTTAAATTTTCAACACTAACTTTATACATAAGGTAACCTAGATGAATGTCATTCATTATGAAATCTATCAAGCCTACTTCATCATTTTGCATAATCTTCTACTTTAGTTTCCTATAAATATAGAATCTACTGATTATGGCTACCATATTAGTGGAAAAGGAATATAAATTTGTTGGCTACCATATTATTTATTTCACCATTTTTATAGATAATTGTTCTAGTTTTCTTCTTGTATGAACCATTTCATTTCTAAGTTGCAAACCCATGGATTCTTCAAGTGAAATGGTAGGAACATCCATGGTAGCTTAATTGTAGTGCCTAATGGATCATACTACTTTTGGACCAAATATCTTGCATATATGTTTTATATTGGAAAGAATTTCACTCATGCTTTCCAAGATGTCGATAATGTTAGTAAATCTTGTTAACACAAATATGATATATTCATCAAATGCTATAAGAAATTGCTTATAATCGTGACTCCAAAAATTACCTTCGTTGTCTTATACCTAATACATTACACTAATAGGAGGCCTTCAAATTTATTCAAATTTTTTTAACCTAGTTTAAGGCTAATTTTCAAATTATTTTTTTATAAAAAGACCACAATTCAATATATTGATTTATATTGACAACTCTTAAATCTTGTTAAACCTTATGTTTGCCATCAAGAATAATCTCACTAATTCATTTCCTTATGCTTTCACCATTCACAACTTCAATAGCAAATGGAAAAGGTTGTTCAACTTTGTTACAAATGCTTAAGTCTATTGAGATAGACCTTTTAGCAAACATAAACCTTCTAGCTATGTGTGATATGATTTTCATAGATATTCTAATTCATAGCTATAAGGACTACTTTCAATGTCAATTATTTTCAACTTTTGGGAAACTTCCATATGAAACTAGCATCTCAAGTTTCTTCAAGCTCAATCAGGAGACTACAAAAATTGTTTGATGTGTTAATTATTTCCACTTTTCAATCATTTCTACATTTGTATTGAGATGCAATTCTTTTAAATTTATTAAAAGAAAATATAAGAATCCCAAATTAACCTGTCACCTTCTAATAAGAACATAGACATGGTAGCTATGCAGGAGAAGGAAAATACCAAATTGCAAAGAACTGACATTGTCTTACTATTAACATGGTGAGGGGATGCTAGAAATACACTCTATAGGTGAGTGAAGAAAAATTAATCAATAGTATTAAACATGAAATTTTTCTTCAAAGTAACCCATCATTTGTGCTTTTGACATCTAGTAATAAATTATTATAGGGTGGCTTAATGCTAATAAACTAAGTTGAGAACGATTTTTCAAACACCACAATGACTAAATTATACTATACAATGTCATGATGTTATTTTTTGTCCACCCCAACTTCTACCCAAACTATTTTTTAGGACTATCGATAGTTGTGTCGGACTTGAAGAGGTAGATGAGATAATTTTAATGATCATAGAAAAGACATTTAGAAGGCAATTGAAACCCAAAAATCATAATTTTAGAGGGAAAAGATGGAATTTGATTAAATGTGTATTATAAAAGAATATAAATTATAAATAACATTTGCCCAATCTATTAATTATTTATATTGAAATCTATTCAATAATCTCCACATAACATATAATAAGCCTTAGCTAAGCTTATGTTTCTTGCATATTAGAGGGATAAAACAAATTTTGGCATGTTAGTATCACCCAACAATTCTTTTTTCCAGAGTGAAAGAATGTGCCTTAAACTTTCCACACAATGTAAAGAAATTACCCACCATTAGATATTTCTTGCCAGTTTTCTAGGTTATTCTTGTAGATGATCCTCACAAAATTTTCTTACATTGTGGGTTATTTAAAGAACAACCATCATATTTTGAATGCAAGCACCTTCATTCTTGTTGAAAGTTCTTCATTCCTAGACTAGTTTCCACAACTAGTTTGGTTTGCTTTCAAGTTGTTCAATTAAAGTGCAAGAGGTTGTTAAGAATTTTTTATAGGAGTTTTTCAATGGCCATTTCAAACCACTTAATGGGGTTGTTATGACATTTTTTGTCAAGTTTTTCATTGGTGATTTTCTAAATCATTTAGGTAGTTCTAACACCATTAAGAAGTGAGTTGTTATAGAATTTAATCCAATATTAATCAGTATGAGCTTGGTACCTTTTGACAACCATTAATTATTTGAACCATTTATGTCTTATTTAATTCACATCAAAGTGGGATAATAACTCTTCAAAAACTTGAACAACCTCCATACTTGACTGGTCTGCTTCATTAATCTAGTATCTTTTACTACTTTTTCTCACAGATAGAAAGATTAGGTATTTTGTCCATGATAATTAAGTGATAGCATTTGGAGTACAAGTCTCATTCCCTCTACCCTTTATAATCTACTTTTTTTTTCTAATATATTTCATCCTAAGCATTGCAACAAACTAAATTTTCTTATGTCTTAGACCACTTAATTCTATTTTCAGCTATAACAAATTTTTCGTATTGCTCTTCTAATGACGTCATAACTTATTCTAATATTTTGCCTCACCTTCTCCATTATGATCTACTCTCTATTCACTACATCTTTAACAAAATATTAACAGAATTTTTGCTCAGTTTTTATTTACTTGATAGCTCATGTCCAAAACACTTGGTTTTTAGAAAATTGTTTAAAACTATTTAATGCAACCAAATTCACATATCAAACAATAAACTTACAAATGTAGCCATACATGTTTTTAGTACCAACATAATCATATAACATGCAAATATCAATATCTATCAAAAAGAAAATAAAAATCATAAAGATTAAATATTGAAATAGCATTATAAGCCAAGTCCAATCTAAAATAAATATAAAATTATAGATACGAAAGTCCATAAATAATATTCTATTACAATCAAATGAACATCAATATGTATAACTAATAATAAAGAATACAAGTAATAGCTCAACTACCACAAATTAAAAATAATTCAAGAAGAAATGTCATCCATTAGATATACTAACCTTATTGATCCCAATATTGGCTCAAAATGACTCCTATCTTTTTCAACCTATAATAATATAAGAGAGGGTGAGCTGAAAAGCTCAGTAGGGAATCCTTAGACCTATAAATCTAACATGAAATAAGAAGGATATATGCATATATCATAAAACCACTAAGGATGCTAAGGCTAAAATGCCTAACAATGGCTAGCGAAATTGTCCAAATTTTAGAATGATATCTAAATTACGGTAAGAGTGATGTCACACTACCATTCTTTCAACATAATTGTACCTTATCATGGCATGTTTCCTCTTTAGTGTATTTAAAATTTTAATTTTTAATGGAAATGTATTTAAAATTTTTAATGTTAAGAAACTTTGTATTCAAATTTTGAATGTTGAACATTTAAGTTTGATAGAAGCGAGGACAGTTTTAATATGAATGTTTTCTTTTTTGAGATGATGTATTATAGGAATTCTTGATAACTTTAAGATATATAACTTAGAGGGAAATATTTACATCCTCTTTAGATAAATAAACCATGGTTATATGAAAATAAAGATTTGCATGAAATTCATGAAATTAAGGTATTTTTCACCATTCATTTGGGTGAGCATAGTGCTTAAGATAAAACCTTTCATAGTAGTTAGGCAAATCCCTTTACTTAAGGATTCATAATATTTTGTTTTGATAGGTTTTAGGAAACCATCAAGCCACAAGAACATGAAAGGAGACCAAACAAGAGAAAGAAAAGAATGAAGAAGTTTTATATGTGTGAAAGAAGTGGAATGAAAACCTTGAAAAAGAGAAGTCCTCTATTAAGATAAGAAGGGATAATGATACTTTAGATTGTGCATTTAATGTATTTAAAATATATATGAAAATAAATATCACCATAGGAAAAAATTATCATGTAGTGTAGAGAATGACTAAGGAAGTTATCATTCAAACCCTTTCAATGAAATTTCCTATATCATGATGAATTTCTTTTACCTATGACTTCAAGTAATTTGTGAGCTCATTATGGACTTCTTCTATTTATGTTGTTGTAAACTATTGTTAAAATAATTGTAGATTCTTTAAAAAAATCATACATGAGATTATAAGATGGAACATTACAAACAAATTCTTGCAAAGTAAAAATTCCTAATTGATGTATTTGTGAAATCAAATGATTGGCTTTGAATATTAGTAATTATGTCTCAAAGTACATTGAATTGAAATGCTTTGTTGGTTGCATCAATGTAATACAAAATAAGCTTGTTGTTAGCATGAAGAATGTCATCTAATATTCAAAATTTTAAATAAAAAATTGATGATTCAAATAATTCTTTAATTAATGGATGATAGAATTGTTTTGAAATTGATAACAAGTGAATACTCTGATCTACAAGGTTCTCCATTTATTTTATGCAAACTAAGAATACTAGGGTAATTTATAAGAATCTTTCACTACCTTTGTTGGTGGGTATCTATTTTAATGTTTTATCACATCTATGTTTGTTAAGTGATTAGAAGTGAGAATTTATACTAAAAGGAAATTAAAATCCTTGCCATTATATTGAAGTTTTCAACTTGTAATTTGCATATAGAAAACTTGGTTAAGAAAGATAACACATAATTTGAACTTGAGTATCACAACAAAAATTGTACATAAATATCTATTGCACAAACTTCTTGAGAAATGCATAAAATGTTGGCTTGTGCTAATTAGACTTTATCTAGGCCATAAACTTTAGAATAACACTTAGAAACATAGCCAAACTAATGGAATTCTTGTGACTAAGTTCTTCATTGCCTCAAATGTTCCTTGAGACATGTCATGATTATGTCTTATGAAGTGAAATATTAAGACAAACAAAAAACTCTAGATGGATTCTAAGGTGATTATGGCCTTCATTTTCTTGATGGAATGCTTGAAAGAGCATAGTTTTTGGCCTTAGAAAAGTATAAGTTGGTTGGAGAGTACATGTTATTATTAAGGACTCTTAGAGCCCTATGATTTTGTCATATTTGATTAGCCTTATAATTTTAGAGCATTAGGTCACAAGAAGTGAAAGGAGTGTAAGACCATACAATGATTTTATTGGGTTTCGGAGAGCACTAGATTGCTTTTAGACACTATGCATCAAATTAGTAGCATCATAAGCCTATGCATTAGTATGGCATGCTAAAAAGAAATACATACATTGAAATTTTGTATTTGATGTTGTTCATATGTTTCTCATATAGATTAACAGAGAGCAATAGATTGATTTTAGTCTATGCATCAAATTACTAGCATCATAAGCCAATGTATTAGTAAGGCATGTTAAAAAGAGATACATACATTGAAATTTTATATTTGATGTTGTTTATATGTTTCTCGTATAGATTGACATTTATATGTTTCGAATAATTGTGCTTTTTTGTCGTTATACTAGGATTCAAATGTTACTTATCATTGGATATTTATGTTTAAGAAAATTTGTGAACCTTTTCATTGTGTTAGCATTCTGACATGTGATTCATTTGTTGTTACATTAATAGATATATGGCTTTTGGTTTAATCTATTTTTTAAGATAACTTGACAAATTTGGTGTATCAAATCACTAGGATGATCTTTAGAGAAATTCTTTTATTTCACATGTTGACCTCCAACGTCTACTATTACTTTGGCTTCCTTGGTTTAGCCCAGTTGCTCATCCTTAAAACTTAATTCATCTTATTTATCTTTTTTACAATAAGATTCTTGACTTCAACAAACTATATAAAGAGATTCATCTTTCACATAGATATTTTCTTCCAACAAAAACGTTCTTTCATTATATACTTTATAAGCTATAAAATTAGCCATGATAATTTAAATTATCAAGTTAGAAAAGTATTATTAAAGCTTATTGTCACAATTAAAAAATGGACATCATCATTTGAAGAATACATTTTTAGTTATCACATTAGGCAAATATATCTGATCAATAGCCTTACTATTTATATCTAAGCATTAATTTCTTTGCTTTAAAAGGGTTCTTTCCATGGTTTTATTCATTCTAGAAATCTTTGAACCATGTTCATGTCTTATGACTTCACTTTAGATATGTATTCATTCAGAAAATTAAGTCTGCTTAAACATATTGTCACTATTACGTATCTTACTACAACGTGATTCTAAAAGACATCAGTTAGGATATTATGCAGGAAAATGCTATAGTATTCTTTAATTCTTGTATCAAACAAGTAAGCTATTTATGTGCCATTGTCGTTCTATTTTGTCGAACATGATACTTTTATGGAACTTCATATTATTGAATTAGTCAATTAAGATGCATATTGGTAGCAAAAAATCTATCACATTTTAAGGGCAGGAGCCAATGGACACAAGTAAAAGTTGACCACTTTGACTATAGTAGCTAAATCTGATTAGGTCTAATTAGATAACAAATTGTATATATCGAGGACTATGTAAAACTAATCACATAGAATAAATTTTAATTATTTTAGAAAACCAAAAAAAAAACTTAATCATTGTTTGCACCAAATTTACCAATACTACTTTTCTTATTATTTAAAGTAAAGTACATGATCCCAATGCATGAAAGTGTCACATCATTAATTTTGCATTATTTAGTAGTTTGTAAGTTGAAACATTAAGTAATGGTCTCATTAGTACCTTAACAAAGAACATGTTTAAAGCATTCCATTTTAATTGCAAAAATAGGCAAATAATTCAATCATTTTTTAAATTCATTTCCAATATGAGTATTAATTAAATCTATTTAATGATCATGTTCTTATTCTAACTTCGTGTCACACTTTATTTTTTTAACCAATTTTCTTATATAAAATGCCTAGTACAACATAACCCATATATAGCCAAAGAACATAGCTAAATACCCTTTAACTCATTTGGATTGATACTCAAACAAGAAGTTATGATTCCATAATCTAATCACGATGATCAAAATATGTAGGCCACAATAGATGAAATCCCTTAGTGATTTTTTAACCCAAATAAATCAGGGACAAATTGACCCAAGCTTAGGTAATTGATATAAACTTATTTATAGATTTTAAAAAAATAATGTATAATGAAAAGCATACATAGCCATATGTTCAAATGATAATATCCACAAACCAAGTTCATCATAAGAGACAATACAAGATGCAAATATCAATGTCCTAAAGTAACGTCCAACACAACCTAATATCCTTCAAAAGAACCATTACTACTAAAGTAAAAGATATAATAGAGCTAACGAATATCTAGATGCCCAATAAGATAGCACTAATCTCCAACTCATAAGAAAGTTATTATATCCTTAATTCTACATATCAAAGTAATAATAGAGTTGGTTTGAACTCAATAAGAAATCTTTAAGTCAAACAATCAAAATAATATGTTTTGGTGTGGTTCTATATCTAATATATAAAGTAGTATAAATATAATTATCATATATGTGAATAGATGCATGCTAGAAAACTAAGTTGATATAATGAGTGAGTTTATGATGCAACTAATTGGAGTATATCATCAAGTAAACTGGCTCTCTCTTTTAAACTAAGAAAATTATCTATTAATCATTGATCACTAATCTTACAATCTTTACAAAACTCTATACATCTTTAGCTTGAGGGTCCAAAACTAAGCAATGTTGCATCCATAAATCTTATCTTAACCAAGATCATCTAGTTAGACATCATGATCATAATCCAACCCACTTTTACCAACTCTAAGAGTAAATGTTGGGTTTTCTTTAACCCTAACAAAGAATATAAAGTGATCTATTTGTCATATAAACATTTTAAGGTTAGTCTTAGACCATCAAAGGCATGCTACCATGCTAAGATTAGCACATATAAACAATGTTTGATTTTAACCATGCGTATCATCATATATAAGATTTCTAAGCTTAACTGAGCCACAACTTTAGCTTTAACAAAAACCTAAATCTTAGCTTTAACCATTAGTTACATTAATATTGTCATAACTAATCTTTTAAACCATAGTTGACATGATTTCCACTACTAACTTTAATTCGTAATTAGCAAACAAGAGCGATATCAATTCTATAGCCACTATCAAGGGAGTCAACTCTTCTCTTAAGAGATTAGAAGCATTCACTAATTGTCTTACCTAACAATCCGGGTCATGCTTTAGATTTAGAGAATGTCATTAGAATATCTGGCCCCATCACTAAGCCTAATGTTAATTTGATGTGTAAAACTAGGCTCTCGAGCTTACATAATAATTACATATTGTTTGATGAAGATTCTCTCTTATCTAAGGCCTTTGAGAAAGCATACTTAAAGAATCCCCATGTGTTTATGCTTTTATTTCATTATTACTTACATTTCCTAATGTTTCTAAGGGCTTCCTTCAAAAATTCTAAATTAATTGTCAATGTAATTTATGATTCCTTTTAAACCATGATATCCAGAACTAAGGTACCTACAACTTCACATAATCCCCCAAATATCTTATCTAAGATACTATAAGGTTTCCTCTAAACTTATATCTCTTACGTAGGGTATCTTTAGGTTTCATGTAACCCATAAAGGTCTTATCTATTGAATTATATGGTTTCATCTAAGCTTCAATGGTCTTATCTAAGGCATGCTAATGTTTTATTTAACTCTTAAATGTTCGATTTACAATAGTTAAGTTTTCATCTAAATTAATAATAACTCATTTGTTTAGGCTACTCCAACCTTGCAAATTTAAAGCGTCACTTTCTAGTTGTCCACCCAAGAGTCTTTATCTATTTTAAATTGAATAATGGGTTTAATCATATGACCATGACAATAACTACCAATAAAAAACTATCCTCGACAATAAGAACTTTCATCCAAATCCAAGTTATTCTTATTAGCTAAACAAGGACCTAAATGATCCAATCCATTTTTATGGCTTAAAGTGAGTACTTCCAAGCTTCCCATCAAATATAAAGTTTGATAAATCACCATAGAAATAATCATAATCAACATGAAGTCTAAGACAACCTCACATCACATAATCAAGTCATGTTATGACCATCCCAAGTATACCAGAAGAAAAGAAATATTTAGCAAATGGAATCGCTTGGTGTTTGGTAATGTTACTAGGTTTTACTCTAAAGTTCATGGTTTATGCTAAGGCTTAATTATAAAAAAATTGATCTTCAGAAAGTTCTTCATTACTATCTTATGTTTCTAAGTGTATCTCTTCATCATTTTATTTAGTTTAAGTTAAATATTAAACATCATGGTAATGGAGATATCTCAAAAAAGCAAGGTACATTCCAAAGAAAAATTCTATGTATTTCACCATATGTATGCATAGATAATATGTTTGACATAACATTAAATCTTGACAAAATTAGCAAAAAAATTTATTGAATCTTAGTAATTTAGTTAAAGTGTCTTTTTGACAAAGAGCTATCAGGATTATGCTTTCTTTATACTTGAATTTCAATTATAAGTTTCATGCATTTCACTTGTTGGGGTCAAGTTATTTGCATGTTGACTTTAGTTTAGTTCATCTGAAGATCACTTGATAGTGCTTCAGATAGTTTTAGCTTTATAGTCAGCATAAGTCTTGGCTTCAGTCAACCATAATTTGTTGATGTAAAATGTTGTTAAAAATTTCACCAACGAAGGCTTAAAATTTACTTAGAATCTTTTTGTCACCATCTCCAAATGTTAACCCTATTATTAAAGTAGAAGACATTGTCTACATGGCCCACAATGACCTACATTCTTGATAATTTGATTGACCTGCATAGACTTAATCCATAAATGCATCAACTCAACAACCTCTATTGATTATTGCTAAACTACACTGACCTAAAAGTCAGATGTGAAGCATCACGTGCCTCTCCACCTAATCCACCCCAATCATGCCACTCATCAAAATTGGACCAAAAGCATCACACATGAATCAATGAGTGCCACACAAACTACACCACATGCTTGCTATCAAGTTATTGTTACAACCATTCAAAAAGCACAACCTTCTAGAAAACTACTTACGACAATTAAATTTGTATTTTTTAAGCCATTTTTTAGTTTTTCTTGGTGAAATTGATATTATCTTTTTTGTAAATTATGGTAATTTATGAAATTCTAAATTTGTTTTGGAATCAAAAAATGCAACTTTTAGATTTCTTAAGTTAAGAAAATTACTATTGCACTCTTGTGGTCTTCAGAAATAAACATGCTCACCATTTTGTTTGAGATAAACTTTGTAATAGTAACAATGTGCTACCACTCAGCATTTTTTATTACACCTTGTTGTGTGCAAATAATCTAATAGTATGATTTTAGAGGTGCCATGGATAAGCACGTGGGAGGTTCAATAAGGAAAATCTAGACCCACTATCAAACATTCACAAAATTAGTAACTCACTAGAAACGTCATTCACCATTTTATTTCAAATTTTGGGAAACTTAATTAACACATCCAACATTCTTGTAAGTGTACGTGACTATGATTTCTTCTTTGTTTTCTTATGAACATGACTTATGTGTGTACCATGCCACTTGGCCACTAATTTGAGTAATTAGGTGTGTATTGTTTAAACCACTTTTACTTTATGTTAAGATCACTTATGTTCAACTTTAGTACAATTCCTTTGCTTTTGGGAAAGTTCTTACCAATGTAGTGGTCCTATGATTTTTTATTGTAAACTAATATCACCTATTTGTAGGCTGTTATATGGATATATTATTGAAAGCTAAACCTTTCTCAACTATCTATGTGATAAAATAGGTTTTAGCATATCTTTCAAAATCATACAAATTCACCCTTTAGAGATCTAGACCTAAAAGAAGGTATGCTAATTAATGATATCACAAGAATAAATGTAAATATTAAAATCAATTATTTTTTAATAGAGATGTCATTTATTTGTATTATATTATAGTTTGGACTTATTATGGAAAAATAATATTTTATTAATTAATGTTTTTAATTTTAAAATTATAATAATATTTAATAATAATATATTTATAACATTGATAGAAGAAATAATAAAAGTTTTTTCTTCTTCTATTTATTTTTTATTATTATTAAAATGAATAAATGGACAAAAAGCTTGCAACAAAAAATACCAAGTTTTACAAAAAGAATATAAAGAAAAGAAGGGAAAAAATTGAAGATGTATTAGAAGGAAAAACAATATGTAACTTAGTTAAAATGAAGTAAATGATGTTGAAGAAGAGGAGAGTAAGAGAATAACAACAATAATGAAATGAAGAAAAAAAAAGGTTGGAATATTAAGATTGTGAAGAGAAAGAATATGAGAAAATATAAGATGTATAAAAAGCAAAAAAACATTAAATAGAAGGATATGAGTATTGTTAATTAATAAGAATTAAATCCAAAGAATAAAGTGCATTAAAATAAAGAATTTATTAATCATCAAGTTATTAAAAATTTATTATAAGGACATTATAAAACTAAGTTATAAAAATATTTTATTTCTCATTCTTTTGAAATTATTGAATAGAAATTTAGGTTTAAATTTTAAAATCATGAATTCATTATGAACACAAGATTAAGAATAAGATGAAAATGAATAATAGCATAAAAAATTATAAGAGAAGGAGAATTAAAGAATAAAGGGTCAAATAAATGAGATGATATGTAAGAGAGACAAAAAAGATGGTGGGAGAAGAAAAAGTTGGACAGTTAGGAAAAAATGGTGTTAATATGGTAGAACTAAAGAACATGATGAGAAGCATAGATGAAAGATATAAAGAGTCATGAGGGATATATATATATATGTATATATAACAGAGATAGAGTGAGTAAGAGGGCACTTGATAGGATGGAGAAAGAGATACAAAATGAAGGGCATGCAAAAAAAGATAGTGGTAAAGAAGAGAACTTCATAAGGTATTGGGAATGTGTTGAAGTAAAAGAGAGTGAAAGACATGAATGTTGAGCGAGAATAGTTAGAGCAAGATGATCATGATTATGATAGAAAATGAGATAAAGAGATAGATATAGTTTAAAAAAGAGACATATAGTTGGAGTGAGAGACATAAAGTATTATATAGAGTGGAACATTTATACAGAGTATCAAAAATAGAGTCTTTTTTTTCTAACATTCCTTATGACTACATGCACTGATCAAGTCTCATGTAGGAGATTGCAATAATAATGCCCTACTTGACCTTAAGAACATCATTTTTTCAAACTTACAAACATGTGGCAATCAAAATGTAAATTGGTGCAATAAGTTTTAAGAAATTATTGAACTTTAGTGATTTGGGCAATAAGAAATTATGGGAATAGAGAACCAAGAGCATAGAAGTTTTCATTAGCATTTTGTGAGGAGGACATTTGGTTAATACAACACACTTGTTAAGCATTCCAATGTCATTGGCGAGGAATGATTCTCGACATTTTTTTGTTGTCCTTTTGCTATTGTTTTGGTTGTCATAAACTATTGCCACTTCCATAAGGAGGGGAGAAGTGTGACTATGTGAAAAAGTCTCAATTTAGTGGGTGAGAGATGATACTAGGTGTGGGTTTATCATTGGTATAAGAGAAAAGTGGTGTGGTGAGAAGACAAAGAAAATAAGAAAACATAAAATGGGCAACAAGAAGAAAAATAATAAGAAGGATAAGAGTAGATAATTCATAGCAATTAAATTCAAAGTATTAATGTAGACATTAAAATAATTAATTTATTAATTATTAAATAAAAATAAGTATTATAAGGACATTATAAGAATAAGCAATAAAAATGTTTTATTTTTCTTGTTATTTCCTAAATATTTAATAGAAAATGAGGATTAAATCTAAAAAAGCATGATAAACAATTCATTTTGAATATAAGATTAAGAAGAAGAAGAGGAATGAGAACATGGGAAATAATTATGTCAGAAAATGAATTAAGGAATAAAGGGACAATTAAATGAGAATATGTGGCGAGATCAGAAAGATGATGGGAGAAGAAAGTGATGAAAAATGAGCAATAAATTGTGAGAAAGTGATTTACCTAAAGAAAGAGAACACGAAGGGAGAACCAAAAAAAGAGTACACAAAAAAAGAATGGTAAGCAAGAGATAGTTATATGATATTGAATGAGCAATGAAATGAAAGTGAGATAAGAACATAAATGTTGCTTGAGAATAGTTAAAGAAAGGTGATAGAGATTATGATAGAGAATGTGATAGACAGAGATAGATATAATGGAAGGAAAGACAAAGAGTAAGAGTGAGAGAGATATAACATTACATAGTGTGGAACATATATAGAGAGAATCTAAAAATAGAGTTTTGGTTTTTGAAATTTTGCTTGACTACATGCACTATCTAGTTTCATGTAAGAGAATTCAATAATAATGCCACAGTTGACCTTGTGTGAATGTTTCTCCTAACTTATAATTTGTGGCAATCCAAATGGAATTGTGTGGAACAAATTTAAAGAAATTAGTGGACTAGAGTGATTTGGTAAATAAAGAATTATGGGAAAGGAGAACCAAGAGCATAGAAGTTTGCATCGCTATTTTGTAAGGAGGGAGTTTGGCCAACAAGACAATCTTGTTAAACATTCTAGTTTAATTAGTGAGGAAAGATTCCCATCAATTTCACTTTCTCCATTGTTATTTTTTGTGGTTTCCTAAACTCTTATGATGTTCATAAGGAGGGAAGAAGTTACTCGTTTTGGTGGATGGGAGATGGTTCTACAGTAATAACAGAAAGAGAAAAAACTAAAAAATCGAGTTTCACCAGTTCAAGATTTGCAAAACTAAGCAAAATTGGTCAAAGAAATGGGTTTGGTGATTTGGCATTTATAAGGTCAAAGATAAGGCTTCAAATCCAAATCAATTCCAATCTCCAAATATGTGCATAAATGTGTAGAGAAAGTAGAATTAGTAATTTTGTTTGGCTAGCTTTAAGAGAAGGACAGGAAACCCCTAAGACAAAAAAGGGAGAGAGATGTATTAAAAAGGAATTAAATTGGTGAGAATATAAAAAATAAATAAATTGAAAGAAATATCTTAAAAGAATATATTAAAAAGTAAAAAAATAAAAATGGATTAAAAATGAAAAATTAAATAAATAAATATGATAATAAATTTTTCTTCTTTTTTACACTTTTTCATCTTGTAAAGTATTATAATGGAATAAATAAAAATTAAAGATACAAGAACAAAGAGGATGATTAAGAGAAGGAGAAAATGTAGAATAGAGAGATAGGGACTAAGAAATTGACAAACATCTGAAGGGATAGGTGTTGAGGGAGAAAAAGAGGTAAAATGAGATTTGAGACAAGGAGATGATAATAAAAGCAAGAGAGATAAAAGGAGATAAGAGATAAATTATGATATTGATAAAAGGGATTAAAAAAATAAAAAGAGTGTTAATGCGAAGGAAAGAGGTAGAGATAAAGAGAAATTCTTTAGCCAAAAAAAGGGGAGAGAGAGGAAAGGAGCATCACAAGAAAAAATATTGAACAAGAGGTAGAGATATAGTAAGAGATGAGTCAATAACTAGAAAATTAGAAGAATAAGAAGACAAATGGAGATAAAAAGTGGAGATGGGGATTTGGAGCAAGAAAATATAAGAAAAGAGTTCATTTCTTAAAAAGAAAGTTTGAAAAAAATTGTGAGAAGAGAGAGAAAGAAAGTGGAAGAGAGAAGTGTTAGGTTAAATGTCATGTGGAGAGATAATGGAAGAGATAGAAGAGAAAAAAGTGTAAGAAGGTAGAGAGTGAGAGACAAAACAAGAAAATAAAGTTTACAGAAATGATAGAACCAAAAAGTGATAGTGTGTAAAAGATTGACAGAAAAAAAGAGATAGAAAGAGAAAGTGAGAAATAGAGATAAAGGTAGAGAGCTAAATGATAAATAAAGAGAGAGACGACATTGTATATGATAGAAAGCAAAAGAAGGAAAATATATAACAGAGAAAATAGAAATAACAACAAAGATGGAAAGACGATAGAGGCTATCACACTGAATCTCCTTAGTATACTAGAGTGCAACTTTTGGTTATAATTTATCTCATATTTATAATTTTTTTACTTTGATTTTATTATATTACTATGAAACTTTAAATCTTCTCTAATATGTTTTTTTTTATATTACTATGATTTGTTAAACTATGTTTCTTTAATTTATCGTATTTTAGCTTTAATATATGCTTAAATGTTAAAATAACAATTTGATATGACTTACTCTTATTTGGACTAATTGCAACAAGAAACATTATGGACTAGCCAAGACGAGTTTATCCAAATAAATACTTATTCTTCTATTTTTAGATATTTTATTTTCTAAGATTTTGGAATGCTTAATGTGGTATTTTGAATTGTTTCTAATTTGATAATTAAGAATGTTACTCTTGATCTCCTAATTTTTTGAGAATGCAACTTCCCCAAAATATTTGCCTCATTTCTTTAAATTTTTTTACATTTATTTTCTTATATTGACATGTAAGTCTAAATCACTTATTGTATAATTTTAGTGCTGACTTAATTTTGTTATATTAGATTAATTCAATTTATCATATTTTATCTTCATTATATATTTACTTAATTTTGAAATAGCAAGTTATTTTTATTTATGATTTTTTAATTTGATATTTCACAATAGTTCCAAATGAGATTTGATCGAGATATAATAATGTTAATGGATTAATCTCATCATGCTTTATCTAATTAAATATTTTTTATAATTTTTATAAAATATTTCATTTTCTAGAGTTTTGCAACTTTTTATCACACATTTTGACTTATAGCTCATTTATCAACAAAGAATGTTAGGCTCGATATTTTTAAAATTTTTTATTTAATTTTCTTTCATAATTTATCTCAATTCTTCATGTGTTTTACTTTATTTTGGTTATATTAATAATTAACTCTAATTCTCCACTTTTTTGAACTTTACCTGTCTTTTATTTGATTATATTATATTGCTTCAATTTACCTCATTTTAACTATAATATATATTTGTTTTGTATTAGTAAAATAATTAACAATTATTTATGTTTACTCATTTTGTAATTCACAGTATTTCGAAACAAGGTTGGATCAGATTGAAACAAATGTTGTGCTAGCCTCAAGAAGCTCTGTCCAATTACATAATTTTTTATATTTTTTTAAATGTTTTGTCGTTTTTGGTAATTGCATACTTTATTGCACATTTGAATTCATCCTATTTTGATGATTGAAAATGTTATGCTCATTCTTGTTAGTCCTTGGAATGCAACATTCTCATATAATTTACCTCATTTTAGCAACTTTTTGTTTTATATTTGGTTATATTATTATGTAATTATAATTGTTCTCTTCTGTGACCTTTATACGTATTTGATTTTATTATATTACATCAGTTAAATTTGTCTCATTTATTTAATATTAAATAATTATTTCTTATTATTAAGTTCATTTAATATGATAATTAGCAATCATTCAAAATAAAGTTAGAATGAGATGAAGTAAACCTTGTGTGATTGGCATCACCAAACTTTATGTAATTAAATATTCATTTTCTATTTTTTAAAATATCTTACACTTTTGGGTTCTAACATGTTTTATAAGATAATTTCATTTAGGCAATATTTTATAATCAAGTGTCTTATAATAGATTTTCTTCATATCTTGGAATAAACTTTTTTTATAGAATTTATCTTTTTCTGCAAAATTTTTTTCTCGTATTTGCTTAAACTACTATGTAATTTTAAATCTCTTCTCATGTGAGCATTACATCACTTTGATTTGGTTATATTATATTCCATTAATTTATCTCATTTCATCCTTATTATATATTTAAAAATAATGAATGTAATAAATTATCATTATTTACTTTAGTTCATGTTAGAAAGTGACAATAATTCGAGATGAGATTTGATGGAGACAAAATAAACGTCATTGGACATGTCTCAATGAACATTATCAACATAATTATTCATTTTTATATGTTTAACTATTTTAGATTGTACCTAAGTTGATTTGAGGATTTTACACATGATCTCCATAGTGTCTTGGAATGCAACTATTCTAAATAATTTATCTCATTTCCTCAAATATTTTGCTTCGCCTTAATTATATTATTATATAACCTTAATTCTCCTCTCGTGTTAGTCAAACATATATTTGATTATGCTATATTATATTGCTCATATCTATGTCATTTAAGTTTTAATATATATATATATATATATATTACTTAATATTGAAATAATTACTTAGTGTTATTTATATTTATTAGATTTTTAAATTCACTATAATTACAAAGAAGTTCCAATCAAGATAAAACAAACATCATTAGACTCATCTTTATGAGGTCTATCTAATTTAATATTCATTTACATATCTATTTTTTAAATATATTATTTTTTGGATTTTGATAGTCAAGAATCTTATGCTCAATCTTCTTAATATGTTAAAGTGAAACATTCAGGCATGATTTATCTCATTTCTTAAGATTTTTCAGCTTTGATTTTGTTACCTTACTAAGAAACTCTAATTTTCCTCCTTGTTACTTTTACATTCCTTTGATTCCATTGTATTATAATGCTTTAAATTATCTCATTTAAATCATAATATATATTTTCTTAATATACATATAATAATTTTTTTATATTTTTAAATATTTCATTTTTAAGAATTTTTGGGCATTTTAAACGCATTTTTACTTGAACCAGATTTTATGATCGAGAATGTTATTCATGAACTTACAATATCTTAGAATTCTACTTTGTCATTTAACTAATCTCATTTTTCAAATTTCTCACTTCGATTATGTTATGTTCATGTGTAACACTATATCTCATGTCATGCGACCTTCAGATATATTTGATTTGGTTATATCATATTGTTTCAATTTACATCATTTTTAGCTTAATATGGATTTTATTATAATTAAAAAAGATAATTTATTTTTTTTATTCGATATACTTTGGTAATTATTAATAATTAAAAATGGTGTCTAATCAAGCTGAAATAAATGTCATTGTTAGACTAATCTCATCAAGCTCCAACTAATTAAATATTCAATCTAATATTTTTAAGTTTTTAATATTTTAGAATTTTCAAATGCTTTATTAGTCATTTTTATTTGCAAGCTATTTGATTATCAAAAATGTTACAATAGATCCCCTTCGTATCTTAGAATACATGGAAAAACAAGAAAAAAAATTTGATGATGTATTAGAAGAAGAGTGGAACTTTATGAATATTAGTGTAAACAAAGTTAAAGTTTTTGAATATGGGGTGAGCAAGAGAATAACAACAATAATAAATTGAAGAAATAAAAAAGTTGGAATATTAAGCATGAGGAGAAAAAATATGAGAAAAATATAAGATAAGAAATAAAAAGAAAATCAATATATGGGATATGAGTACTATAATTAATGGGAATCAAATATAAGGAATAACAAGAAGAGCATTAAACTTCTGAATTATTATTTATTAAATATGAAAACGTTATTATAAGGAAATTATAAAAATAAGTAATAGAAATACTTTATTTTTTTTCATTTCTAATTCTTAAAGAAAAATTTATGATTAAAATTAAAAATCATGGAGAAGCACTCATTATAAACATAATATTATGTTCAAGAAGAACAAGAACATGAGGAAGAGTTAAAAGAGAATGAGAAAAAGTAAGATGATAATAAAAATTCAATGAGCAGAAACAACACTAGAGAAAGGGAATAAGAAGAAGAAAAGTAGAAAAAATAAAAAAAAATAGAACCAATAAGTTCAAGAATAAAAAGAGTCAGTGGAACAAGGAGGTAAGGAAAAAAGAAAAGCTGTAAAAGAAGAAGAAAAACAAAATAACGAGAATAAGAAGAAAATTATTAATTAAAACATTATTAAAAAATGTTATTTTCCAATCTTAAGAATAATAACTACTTCCTTAATAAATTTTATTGTTTAATATTATGAAAAATTAATTCTTTCATACTTTTTCCATGAATTAACAACTAATATTGAGATGGAAACAAAGGCAAAAGGGAACAAAGTTAATGAGACAATACAGAGCATACAAGAGAGTTAAGATAAGAGAGAGAGAGGGAAGACAGCAAATGTGCACAGAGTGATGAGAGTGAAAAGTGTAAGACAAGGAGAGATAAAGAGATTAGAGGATTGAAGAAAGGAACAACGAAGTGAGTGAGAGCCTTCGAGAGATAGATGAAAGCTAGAGAGAAAAATAAAAGGCTCAGAAAGAGTTAGAGATAATGCCAAATATATAAGTCTATAAAGGGATATATGAATAGATAGAAATAAGGGAAAGAGATGAAAGGGGGAAATAATGGAGAGTGAGACTGAGCGAATGAGAGAGAGCTTGATAGGAATTAAAGTTAGATATGGTGTAAAGAGTTAAAACATGAAATATCGATAACAATAATAAATTATATAGAGTTATAAGGCAAATTAAATGGAAATAAAGCTAAATAAATAAGTAAGAAGGGAGATAAAGTGTAATTAAAAGTGTAAGAGACTAAGATAGTAGTTAGGGGAGAGAGACATGCACATATTTTGAAATAAAAGAGCACAAAAGAAAGTGTGATGAGACAAAGAGAGAGACATGAAAGTGTTAAAAGAGAGAAAGAAGTGAGAGACCATTGAGAAAATGAAGGTGTCTTTGAAAGGGAATGTGAAAGATTGAGACAAGTGAGAAGAAAGTAAAGAGTAAGAGTAAGAGTATGGTAAATTGATGTAGAGATATGGAAACAAACAATATGATAAGAAAGAGATATGGAAAAGGAGAGGTCAAAAAACCATGTGAAAGAAAAGAATAACAAGCAAAAAAATAATTGAATAATTTCTTTTTTCAACACAATTATATGAAAAATAACTAACAAATAGATTTTGCTATAAATCTTATTCACAATTTATGTTATTTATTTCTTATTGCTATAATAAAAATGTTAGTTCTTTAGAAAAAAATGTTTATAATATTATCGATAAAAATATAATAATTATTAATTACAGTTTTAATTTTTAATTTTATAATTTTTAATTTTTTAGAATAGTGTTTCTTGACTATGAAAAATTATTGTTGCAGTTCTTATAACAATTACTTTTCATTTCATTTTGAATGGAAGAATAACAGCTAAATACACAAAAGAGCAAATTCTACAAACTAAAAGTCTAAAGATAATGACAATGAAAAAAATTGCTGAAGTTATTTGTTTTTAATAATACTCTCTTACTGTAATATTCCTGGGAGGCTAAATATTTTTGGGATGAAAGAAAGTAGTACTCTTTCAAAAGTTGAAATATTAGATAACAAAATGTCTAAAAAAAAGAAAAAGTTATTAACAATAGGATGGTAGGTAAGCATTGATAAAAAATGTTTTAAACTTTTTGAGCCTGCACACTAATGACAATTCATCACCCAATCCAAATCTTAAACAAACCTAAGATGATTATTAATAGATTTCAATAGAGGCAATTTGTGAACATTCATAAACTTAATAAGATGTCTTGGATTAAAGTATGTGCACTATTGGAAGAAAATGTGATAGGATTAAGAAAGCTAAGGTATATAATTGTGGTGTAATCATCAAAATTGAATCTTAAAGTGCTAACTAACCAATCACTCTTGTCTAAATTCATTATGGAAGAACTTTGGCATGGTAGTCAAAGAATCATCAAATAAGACACATGGAATATACTTCATTTTTCTTATTAGAGCATATGCATAAGTGACTTGTTTTAAGCATCTACTTTGAGGTCCTTGATAATAATGGAACTTTAAACACATAAATTGTTTTGTCTATAGCTAGATGCAAGTTCTTTGAACTAAAATTGTGAACTAAAATTAAGTAAAATTATTTTGGAATGACAATTTTGCTCAAATAGTTTCATATTGGTTTTGAGAATTGTAAAATAGTTACCACAATTTTGAGAGTAATTGCATAAATATTGTATTCAATTGGCATCCAAATGTCCTCAATACCCCTATGGAGATCCCGTTGACTGCATTTTTTTATGTTGTCATCTCGCATAATAGACATAGTTTCTCTTTGTTAGGGCTTGAGCAAATAAGTTTTAGATGACAAAAAACATAATAACACTCTCAATAAATAATGTTTAAACATTTCTAGGAGTCTAGTAAATTGTGAAGATTTTAATAATATCACATTCAACGTGTTAAAATATTTGGAAGTTAAGAAGTAGAAGGGTGTATGACGAAATTATGAATCTAATGCTTGCCATTATAAAAATCATTAGCTAATGCTACAATATTTTCAAAGGTTCCAATGTAATGTAGTATTAGGTAAGGGAACAATGGTTTATGTAGAAGGTTTTGACTCAAACTTTGAAACAAATGAAAGTTAGAATGTGTAAAAAAATTTATCGATGTGCTTCACCTTTTAACATAATGAAATTACATTTATGTAGGAACAACAAAAAGAGTACTAGTAATATAAGTGGTTTCATTGAAGATCATGATGATAATGTAAATCATGCCTTCACTCCTTTTACTGATCATTGTTCTACTATGGCTGCTTTCTTGACACAGATTTAAAGATGTTTAAAATAGAGTAGTAATAGAAACTGTATAATAGCTTAGATTTAGCTTGACAATATTACATTTCATTATGGGGTCTGTTGTTAGTACAACCATATATCCAATCATCATATCATCTCTACTTACAACAATAAAGGAATTTAACACCTAAAGATAAAATATTGAGCTAATATTATTCTTATTTTAAATAATTCTAACCATAATGGGTTAATGAAAATTTAAAAAAAATCATTAGTATAATCATAATAATAAGGCTCATATAACCTGATTCACATTAGATGCTCATGTGATGACATCATCTATCCATTATTCTTATTCCTTTTTGCATTCCAAAGAGAATAAAATAATATTAGAAAATTTTTATTTAGTATAGCGAACAATGTGATAGTTATATCACTCACTTTAAATTGAAAATATACAAAAATGGTGGGACAACATGTAGCCCAAACATACTAAAAATACAATGAAAATGAAGAAAGAACATACTTGGATTGGCCATCATTTGCCATCTCAATTCATGGCTATAATAAAATGGAAATGCTCAATTTCCTTGTCTTCAATCATCATTGAGGATTAAGAATTCCACCATCTATATGTATTATCATAATAATGATAAATTCAATGAAAATAAAATGGTCTTGTTTGTACAATATGGCATTTATAATTTACCAAATTTCATTCCAACTCTTGTTAGCCCACTTTGGAGCATTTATTAATTTGAATTCTTAAGTTAAAAGAACATCTTTTCACAAATGAGACTTCCTTGATACTACTCTTAAAAACACAATTCAGATAATGTTAGTTTCATTTTGCATAACAAAAATAAGAGCTAACACAATTTATATTTTAGTAGATCTTATTGAGATTCTTAGCTCTACTCTAAACTATTTTTTTTTCGATACTAACCTTTGGTTTTTCGAAAATATACCTTCCATTTTTGTCTTATAAAATTATCAATCAATTATTCATCTAGTCTTTCACTTTAGCATTGTTGAATATCATTTCAAATTGGTATGCCTTGCAATTAGTACAAATCATTTTTGTGATTCAATGTTGTTATATAAGGTGATACCATGACTGGCATCAAATAAAATAGTGTATATGCATCTTGTGTAGCATATTGGCTTTATTTTATTTTTGGACAAAGGTAAATCAGTATAGTTTGAATGAACACTTGTCATAGAGAAATATTTTGTAGACAAATATAGCACAAGCTATTCATGAAATCTATTAATATATTACAAAAGCAATAATTATAGTTTACACATCATGTATGTGTACCCCACATCAAGTGCAGTTTTGACACTTTGTAGTACCTCCAATTGTTAGTAATAGTATATATCTCTTAAAAAAATTAAATGGAAGGGAAGATGACTAATAAAAGTGAGAAAAAGAGTAAAAAAAGAGAACATAGAGTGAGAGCTAAAGAGAGATGAAATAGAGAATGTGAATGCAAAGTGAAATAGATGACAATTAGATATAGAGAAAAATAGAAAGATAGAGTGGGACTAAGAGTTTAAGTGATTGAGTTACATGGAATGGAGAGAGAGTGGAAAAGAGAAATATTACATAAAAGAGAGAAGGAGATTAAAAGAGAAGAGAATGGAAGTGAGATAAATTATGCAAGGGAAGAGAAAGGAAAGTAACTTAGAGAGTAAAGTGAGAGAGAGAGAAAAGAAACTTAATAAGAGAAAATAATTTTAAGAGAAAATCGATAGAAAGAATAAGATAAAGATGTATAGAGAGAAGCAAAAAAAATGAAAAGACTAAGAAGTTGAAGTGAGAGAGATTGAGTGAAACAAAGACTCTTCAATAGAAAATATAGTGGGATATTAATGAATGAAGGGAGAAGAGAAAGAAAAGAAGGAAAAGTTAATGAGAAAATACTAAGAGAAGTATGTAAAGAAAGTGAAGAAAGAGAGAGAGAGAGAGAGAGGCAAGTGAAACCTTACAATAGGTGAGATAAGAGAGTGAAGGATGTTAAAAGAAGATGAGTGAGAAATACTAAGAGATGGAGAGTTCAGGATGAGAGATTTAGAAAGAAAAAAGAAAAGCACAAAGAAAGCTGAGTTACTATAATAAGAGTGATAAAAGAAAGTAGTAGAGCAAAGACAAAGCTTAAGGAGGAGAAAGAGATATATTTAAGAAAAGATATGAAAAGAGAAAAAAAGGAGACAAAGAAGAAAGAGTTTTGTAAAAGAAAGAAACTAAGTGAATTACAGGAAGCTTGAGAGGTGAGGGAAATGGATTTTAGATTTATAAGAATAATTAGAGACATTAAAAAAGGATGGCATTTTGACAGTTAGATGAATGATAGAGAAATAAAGTAAATACAAGGATTGATTAAGAAACCACAATGAGAGATTGAAAAACAAAGAGAAATATAAAGACACACAAATATACATAGTGGCAGAGAGGCATATATGTTAGATTAATAGAGAATAAAATAAGAGATATAATGTATAATACAAAATGATTAAGGGAGAGCTAAATAGATGGATTATCATATAAAGATCAAAGAGGGAAAGAGGAGAAATAGAGAGAGTAAGAGTTGAAAGAGTGGTGAGAAAATAAGTAGGGAGACCAAAAAAGGCATAAAATAAGAAAAATTTTAGGAGGTATAGTAAAAAGAGAGATACAGAGTGTGAAAGAGAGAGGAAGAGAAAGTCAAAGTTATGGAGAGAAAGTCAAAGTGATTTTTGGACAGTGAAAGTGGAGGGATATTTAGAGACAAAAAACGACAGACAAGCATGACAATGCAAAAATTGAGAAAAGAGGGAATAAAGTTGTATGGAAGAAAGAGATAAAGCAAAACAAAGAATAGAGGGGCAACAAAGTGATAGAGATGTTAGAGAGATAAGAGTGTGGAGAAAGATATAATACAAAAGAAAAGAGAGAATATGAGAAAAAAGGAGACAGAGGAGACAGAATATGATAGAGGAGAGAAGGATGTAGAGAAAATGACAGAGATATACATAAAAAGAGACAAAAAAGGAGATAAAGATCGAAAGAGTGATATAGAAAGATAGATTAATAAAAAAATAGAGGCAAAAGAGGTCTTAAAAGAGATAGGATAAGAGAGAAGACAGAAGACAAGTTTAAGGAGATGAGAGAGATAATAATTAGAGAATGGGAGAAGTGAGAAGAAGAGAGAATAAAGGAATAAATAAATAAGACAATGTGTACGAAACAAAGGAAAGATAGATGGAGAAGATAACGTTAGAGAATAAGTAGTAGATAGTGAGAATGTTATAGACCTAGCTAAAGAGAAGTGAAGAGAGACTGAGACATAAATAGTTAAGGGAGTTACATTTGAGAGAGATAAGGTAAATGAGAGAGAGCTACAGAGGAGAGAGATGGAGGGATACAAAAAGTGGTAAGGAGCACAAAAAATAAGATAGATGTAAGAAAGAGAGTTAAAGAGATTAAAAGAGTGGCGAGAATAAAGAATATCAACGTGAAGTGAGAATAGTTATAGTAAAATGATGGAGATTTTGATAGACAATATGGTAGAGAGAGATAGATATAGTTTATAGGAGACATAAAAAGTAGGAGTATAAGAGAAATAAAATATTGTATAAATTTCAAAATACATAGAGAGAATCTAAAAATTTTGTTTTAGTTTCAACATTCACTATGACTACAAGCCTGACTTGACCTTGAGCACACATTTCTCCCAACTTATAAATATATGGTGATCCAAATAAAATTGGGTGTAGTTTGTTTAAAGAAATTAGTGAATTAGAGTGGTTTGTGCAATAAGGAATTAGGTGAAAGAAGCAAGAGCTAAAGAGTTTACATCATCATTTCATAAGGAGGGTGTTTTTCTCAACAAGGCACTTTATTAGACATTATAATTTCAATAATAGGTAAAGATTCTCATAATTTTGTTTTTGTCCTTTGCTTTTGTTTGTGTTTTTCATAAAATATTGCCATATGTAGAGGGATTGGAGAAGCGCGACTGTGTGAAAAAAGCACTATTTAGTTAGCGAGATATCCTTCTATGTATATGTTCATCATTGGAAAAAAGAGGAAATTGATGGGGTGCCAGAGCAATCGAGATAGAAAGGGAGAGAATTAATAAATGGACTTCGATCAACTTAGAATTCGTAAAATGAAGCAAAATTAGACAAAGAAAGGGTTTTGTCATTACCTATTTATAGGGAACTTATTTAGTTCAAGATCCATCTTAATCTCGTAATACACACATAAAATGCGCAAAAGTGAGAAGAACTAGGAAGTGGGCTTTTACAGGTTTAAGCAAAAAGATGAATAAGGCAAAAAGGAGAGAAAGATGTATTAAAAAAATGAATTAAATATGTTAAAATATAGAAGAAATGAATAAATAAATCTAATGGAAATAACTAAAATAATATATCAATAAATAAAAATGAACCATTAAAAAATAATTAAAAAATGATTCAAAAGAACAAACTAAATAATAAAAATAAATAAAATGGTATGATATTTTTTTTTCTCTTCTGTCTCATCCTCTAAGGAATTACTAAGAGACAAAGAAGAAAGAGAGATATAAAAACAAAGAGGAAGATTTAGACAAACATAAAATAGGGAATGGAGAGATAGAGAGCATGTGAGTGACAAACATGTGGAGGGATAGAACTTAAGATGGAAGAGAGTGGTATAAGGAGAATTGAGACTATGAGAGAGATAATTGAAAGAAAAGAGTGATAAGCAAGAAAGCATGATATTGGCAAAAGAGATTAAAGTTAAAGAAAGTGAGTGTCAAAATGAAGGAAAGAGAGTGCCTCTGAATAAATAAATAAGGGAATAAAGAGTGAGAGCAAGGGATAACTAAGAGAGAGAAATTGATTTAGAGAGTTGTGGAGATGTAAAAGGAGAAGAGATAGTAAGAAGAGATATACAAACATAGAAGTAGAGTTGAAGATAAAAATGGGATAAGTGGACTTAGAGCAAGATAGTGATAGAAAAGTGAAGCATTCCTAAAAAGATAGTTGGCAGAGATGTTTAGAAGGGAGATGAAGTGAGAGAAAACTAAAGATGAAGAAAATATGACATGTAGAGAGAGAATATAAGAGATAGAAGAAAAAAAGAGTAGAAAAGAAAATTGAGGGAGTGACAAAATGAGAAAAAAAGTTAAGAGAAATGATAGGGAAAAAGACAATAAAGAATATAAGTGATTGAGATTAAAAGAAAGCTATAGTGAGAGATAGGCAGAGGAAGTGAGAGAGAGATAATGTGAAAGAGTTAAATGATAAATAAAGAGAAAGAAATAGAGTAAACACTGTAAAAGAGAGAGCAAAACTATGAGGACATGGAGATAGAAAAAAGAAAGAGCTACAAAGAAGGAGAAATGATCAATAGTGTTACACTCAATTTATTTAGTATATTGGAGTACAACATTCCTATATAATTTATTTGATATTTTCAAATTTTTTGATTTGATTTCAATATATTGTTTTGTAACTCTAAACCTTCTTTATGTTATTTTCATTACTTTTATTTTGTAATATTACTTTGCTTCAATTGATTTTTTTTTAGTTTAATTCATACTTAATATAAAAATAATAATTTATTATTATATATGCTTATTTAACTTAGAAATTTGCAACAACTACAAATAAGGTTTTATCTAGATGAAATAAATATTATTAGACTCACCACAATGAGCACTATCCAAACAAAGAATAATTATTGTTTTTTTTTGTTATTTTATTTTCTAAGATTTTAGGATTCCTTACAAGTCATTTCAATTCTTACATAATTTGATAACAAAGTTTGTCACACTCAATCTCCTTCTCATTTGGAATGCCACTTTGTCATAAAATTTATCTAATTTTTTAGATTTTTTTACTTTCATTTTGCTATATTACTATGTAACATTAAATCTTCTATGATGTAACCTTTATATCGATTTAATTTGTTTATATAACAATACTTTAATTTATCTTATTTTATTTTTAATATATATTTTATTACTCTTAAAAATGAAATTTACTATTATTTATTCTTAATTAATGACCAACTCATAATAGTTCCAAATGAGGTCCCATTGAAATGGAATAAATTTTTATGGATTTTTTAACAAACACTTTGTAATTAAATATTTATTTTTTATATATTTTTTTAAATTTTTTGAAATTTTCGAATATTTTACTAGATATTTTGATTCATACTTGGAATCATCTTGATGAGTGTTGTTAGAATAATACAAATGACGTTCGACAGAGATGAAACAATGCAATTAGAGTCGTGTCGAAGAGTTATATTAGCTTAATTATTCATTTTTATATCTTTACATATTTTATTTTTCTATGGCTTAACATACATTATTAGATAATTTCCTTTGTAACTAATTTGATGATATGGTTGTTACACATGATCACTTAAGCATCTTAAAATGCAACTTTCCCAAACAAGTTATGCCACTTTTTTTCAAATGTTTCACTTTAATTTGGTTATTTACAATGTAACTCTAATTCTCCTCTTATGTAAACCTTACATGACCTCTATTATGCTATATTACATTAAGTAAATTTGTTATTAATGTATTAATAACAATATACTTAATATTGAAATAATAATTTAGTGTTATTTGTGCTTGTTTTATTTTGAAATTTGTTGTGATTCCAAAAATGATTAATATTGATGAAACAAATAGTATTGGAGTCATCACGATCAATTCTATCCAATTAAATATTAGTTTATATATATGTTCTTTTTATATATGTTATTTTTTAGGGCCTTGATGGTTATTGATGTTGCGCTCAATTTGCTATGTTTCATGTAGGGAAATTTTCACATACAATTTATCTCATTTTTGTAAAGGTTTGGCATCAATTTTATTATCTTACTATGAAACTCTAATTGTCCACACAAGCGACATTTACAGATTTATAATTTCATTGTATTACTATTCTTCAATTTACCTTATTTTAGTCTTACTACATATTCACTTATTGTTAAAATAATAATTTGTTGTTACGTTTGTTTATTTATTTCTAATATGTATAGCAATTCCAAATGAGATTTGATCGAGATGAAACAAACCTCATTGGACCCTTATCAATGAGCTATGTCCAATTAACCATCCCTTTTTTTACACTTAAATATTTTATTTTCTAAATGTTTTTGATATTTTATGAGATGTTTGTACCTAATATATAAACAGGGATAATACACATTATCATCTATTATACTAAAATTCAATTTTCTAGTATATTTATCTAATTTCTTCAATTGTTTTAATTTAATTATGTTATATTACTATATAACTCTAAATCTTCTCCAATGCAACCCTTATATTTCTATGATTTGGATTGTTACTTTATTTCAAGTTATCTTATTACTAGTTTGATATATATTTTCTTTATATTAGAATAATTATTTTTTATTGTTTATGTTTTATACTTTGTTAATTGGCAGAAATTAAAAATGTCTTAATGAGTTTAAAAAATATTGTTGGACTAATCTTAATGAGCTATATCTAATTAAATATTTAGTTTAATATTTTAAGTATTTTATTATCTTTCATTTTCATATACATTATGAGACATTTCAATTTATTCTTTATTTAATAATTAAGGATATTACACTCAATCTCTTAGTATGTTAGAATGCAACTTTCCCATATAATTTAGCTTAAGCATAAGTCATCCACCTTTTAGTCTTTGATCTCACAACACAAAAGTTGTTCAATTGAATCCAATTCCTCTGGTCAATGTTGCTTAATAATAACTCCCTAGCCATTATCGGTCATTACATAGCATTTTTGGAAGACTTATTTTAAGCTATTTGGAGAAGCTTTTTAACCTATTATAGTAGCTTTTGAAATAACTATTCTTTTACATTTTAATGAATATGATCAAAATGTTTTTACTTAAACTCAACCATTATTAGTGGAGTGTTTAGTCAAAATAAACAAGATTTTAATATCTCAAAAAAGTTTTGTGGTATTATGCTAGTGTAAAATTGTCTTAAAAGTGCACCAAATACTTAGTACTACTCCAAATTCAAAGGCTAACACTTCTAAACATTCATTTTCTCCATTCTTTTTATAGTTTTGAAGTTATCATATTTTGTTATATTCATCAACAAGTATAAGAAGTTATATATTTTTTATCAGAACTATGTTTCCCTACAATAGCATCATTTTCTTTTGGTTTAGGTAACATGCCATTTATGAAAGCCTATGTTAAATTATTTTCCTCCAAAAATTTGAGTTGATGTTGAGCTTTCAAAGTCTTGGGCTATAGTTGAATTGAAAAACATTAGTAGCTTGGAGGTAATCCAAAAAGAAAAATGTCAAGTAGGTTGAAGGCGAATCATAAAGAAAAACCTCAAGTCAGTGGTCAATCATAAGAAAAAGTTATAAGTAGGTTAAAGGTGAACAACATAAACATTTTGATATAATATTTTATTTTTATTGTAATTTTTCTTAATCAATAAAATTAATTATTAATAATGGTGTATTACTAATATAACATTATGTTTATAAAGAATTACTAGGATGTAAATATTATTCAAAGTAACAAAAATATTTTAAAACCCATAATTATCCATACTCTTATTGAATTCACACACATACTTTATATCAATGTGTAACACTTGATCTCCATAGTATATTGGATTATAGATTTCTCTTACAATTTATCTAATTTTCTCAAATTTTTTTCTTTGATTTGGGTATATATGACACTAAATCTTGTCTCATATGAAGTTTACAATCTACTGATTTTACAAAGTTATATTGCTTCAATTTATCTCATTTTTACTTTAATGAATATTCAATCAATATTAAAAAATATTTTATGATTAGTTATGCAAATTCAGAATAAAGCTTCATAATAATTTCAATTGAGGTCTCCTTAAGTTGAAAGAAAAGTCGTTGATAGGTCGCAATGAACTCTATCTTATTAAATATCATTTTCAAATTATTGAAGCCTTTTATTTTTAATGTTTTGGCATACTTTACAAGTCATTTTGATTCATAAATGATTTGATGATTTAGGAGTTTAAAATTTATCTCCCTAATATATTAAATGTATCTTTCAATTATAATTTTATAAATTTGTTTGAAATGTTTCACTTTGATTTTGTTATATTATTGTGAAAATGCAATTATCATTTCATGTGACATTTATATTACTTTGAAAATGATTTATTATTATTTATAATTTTTAAATTTTCCTTTTAGAATAATTCAAAATAGGTTCAATTTAAAAGAAATAAATGCATTTAAACTCTTCTTGATGACATTAACCTATTAAATATTCCTTTTCTATATTTTTAGTTTTTTATTTCTTAAGGTTTTGTTATGTTTTATGAGATTTTTTGTTCCTATTTTTTAAAATCGATGATTTTATATCAATGTCCTTAGAGTTATGGAATTCAAATTAAATAAGTTGTGCATGAGTTGTGTGTTAGTGCATCTATGTTTCTTTGTGTGTGGGTATGTGTGCTAATTTATGTATGCATTTGTGTGTGTGCTTGTCTATGTGTGTCGATGTACATTTCCTTACATGTGTGCGTGCTTGTGCATTTATATGTGTGTGTGTGTTTGTGTGTGTGCATGTGTGCATATGTTTTTACATGAATGTGCATATGTGCATGCATGTGCTTGTGCATGTGAGTGTGTGTGTGTGTGTGTCTATTCACATGCATGTTTGTGCTTGTGTGCATATGTGAGTGCCTACACATGAGAGCATGTCTTTGTGTGCATGTTTATGCGTACGACATGCTTGTGCATGCATGTGTGCATGTTTTTTATGGTGTGCATGTGCATGTGTGTGAGCATGCACAAGTGTGTATGCGTGTGGTTTTTTTCTTGTGATATTATGTGTATGTGTGCTTGTTCCCTTATGTATTTGTGTGTGCATTTGTTTATGCATGTGTGTGTGGGTGCATGTGTGTGCATGTGTGCATGTGTGTGTACTCATACATGTGTTGCTATGCACATGTGTGCATGTAAGCATGTGTGTGTGCATGCATGCATGTTAGTTAGTGTGTATGTGCATGCTTGTGTGTGGAGGGCATGTGTTAGTGTTTGTGTGTGTTTATGTGTGTGTGAGTGTGTGCGAGTGTATGCATTAATGCATGTGTGTGCTTGTGTGCATGTGTGAGAGTGTGCATGTGTATGTGTACTTGAGTTTGTATGAGTGTGAATGTGTGTGTATGTGTTTGTGCTTATGAATGTTCAAGTATATGCATGTGAGGGTGTATATGAGTGTTTATGTGTAGGAGTTCATGCGTATGTATATGCATGTGTGCATGTGTGATTATTTGTGCATGTGTGTGTGCATGCGCTTGTGTGTTTATGTCTGTGTAAATGTTTGTGTGAGTGTGCATGTGTGTGTGTTAGTATATGTGCTTATGTGTGTGCTTATTCTTTTGAGTGTGCATGTGTTTGTGCACATTTGTATGTTTTTGTTTGTTTTTGTGTATGTGCATATGTGTGAATGTGTGTTCATGCATGCTTATGTGTATGTGTGTCTATGAGTTTATGCATGCATGATTGTGCATATGCGTGAATTTATGTTTCATTTTGAGTGTGTATGTGGGTTTCTATACTTGTGCATGTGTGTGTTTGGGTGCTTGTATGTGTATATGTATGTAAACATGTGAGTATGCATATGAACATGTGTGCATGCATGTGTGTGTGCACATGTTTGTGTGTTTACATATGAGTGTGAGTGTCTGTGTGTGCATCTACATGTTTGTTTATATATTTTCATACACCTATGTGTGTGTGTGTGTGTGTGTGCACATGTTTGTGCATGTGTGTGTGCATGTGCATGCGAGTGTGCATATATCTATATGTGAGTGTCTATTTGTGCATGTGTGTGTGGTGCATACATGCATGTATTTCTATGTGTTTGTATGCATGCATGCGTGTGTGTTTGTTCATTTATCTGTGTGTTCATGTGCATGTGCATGTGCATCTATGTTTGTGTGCATGGATTTCTTTTTTTGAATGTGTCATGTGCATATGTGTGCATGTGCATGTGCATATATGTGTTTGTGCATGCATATCTATGTGGGCTTTTGAATGTCTATGAGTGTGTGTGCCCTTTTTTTTTGTGCATGAGTTTGCATGTATGCATGCATGTGCATGCATTTGTGAATCCTTGTTCCTATGTGTTTGTGGATGTGTGTGAATGTCTGTGAGCCTTTGTCTATATGTGTTTGTACCCTTAATCTTATGCATGTTTGTGGGCTTTCTGTTATTGTGTGTATTTGGGGATATGTTTGTCCATCTACATGTTTGTGCATGTTTTTGTGTGTGTGTGTGTGTTTTTTTGAGTGTGTGCATCAATGGATTCTATGCATGTAGGTATATGTGTGTGTTTGGGCAAGTGTGTGTTTATGTGCATGTATGTGTGCATGTGGGTGTGTATATGTGTGTTTGTATATGTTGTGTGTGCCATTGTGCTCATATGCCTATTTGTATGCATGTGTGTGCATACATGTGTGTGTATCCACATGCAAGTGTGTGCATATGTTTATACATCTATGTGCATGAATGTGCATGTATATATCAGTGTGTGTGCAAGTCTATACGTGTGCGTGTATGTGTGTGTCTACATACATGTATGTGTGTGTCAACATACATGTGCAAGTGTGCATGAGTGTGTGTCCATGTGTTTGTGTGTTTGTGCAAGTGCCAGGGCACGTGTGTATGTGTGTGTGTAGGCGAGTTTGTTTAGGTTTGTGTGGGTGAATCTACATGGGCGTGTGTGTAGGTGTTTGTGTGTGTATGTGTATGCATGTGGGCACATAGATGTGTTTAGGTGTGTGATTGTGTTTGTACACATGTCCATGTGTATTCATGTTGTTTTAAATGTGTTTGGGTGCATGTGAGTTGGCATGTGTGTGTGTGTTTACAAGAATGTGTGAATGTGTGCATCCATGTGTATGTACTAATGCAAGTACATGTGTATGCATGCAAGTGCATGTTCTTACATACTTGTGTGCATATGTGCATTTGTGTGTGCATGTGTTTGTGCATGTGTATGTGCACATGTTTGCATGCACGCACGTGCGTGGGTGTGTGCAAGCATGATTTTGTGTGTGCGTGTGCATTTGTATGTGTGTGTTTATGTGCATGTGTGTGCATGCATTTGTGCATGCACATAGATATGTGTATATCTATGTGCGTCAGTATGCATGTTTGTGTATGCATGTGTATGTTCTTGTGTGAGCACATTGTGTTCTTGTGTCTATGCACATGTGCAGGTATGTCTGTCCATGTATGGTTATGTATGTGTGTGTGTGTATATATATGTGTGCTTGTGTGTATGTGTATGTCTAATGGGCAAGTGCACATTTGTTAATGTGTAAGTGCAAGTGCATTCATGTACATGTTTCTACAACTTTATGTGTGCATGTGTGCAAGTGTATATACATGTGTTTTTGTCTACACGTGTGTGTGTGTGTGAGTACATGTGCATTCATGTGTGATTATGCATGTTTATGCATTTGTGCTTATGTATGAGCATATGCACATGTGTGCATCGATATGTGTGTTTGTGTGTGTGTGTGTCAACATTTGTGAGTCTGTGTGTGTGTGCATGCACTTTTGTACGTTTGTGACTATGTGTGTGCATGCATGTGTGTTAGCGTGCATAAGTGTGCCTATACATGTGTGCATGTGTATGTGTGTGTGGGTTCATGAGCATCCGCTTGTGTGTGAGTCTTTGTGTGTATATGTCTGTCTATTAACATGTGTGCATTCTTATTTGTGTGCATGTGTGTGTCTACATTTGTGTTTATGTTTGTTTAAGTGTGCATGTGCGTACACCTATTTGTTTGTGTTTGACTTGCATGTGTGTGTTTGTGTGTGCACTTGTGTGCATGTGTATTTATGTGTCTGTGGTTCTGTGAATGTGTGCACATGGTCATGTTTCTGAATGTGAGACTTTGTGAGTATGTAAGTGTGTTTGCACATATTAATGTGGGTATGTGTGTGTGTGTTTGCATGTGTACATAGATGTGTGTGGAAGTCTTTGTGTGTTCCTATGCACATGTGTTCATGTGTGTGTGTATGTATATGCTTGTGCATGTGTGTGTGCGTGCATGTTTGTGTGTGTGTGCTTGTGTGCTTGTTTGTGTGAGTTCATGTCTATATCTGTATGTGTGATTGCACATATACATGTCTGTTTGTGTGTGTGTGTCTACGTGTGTGCATGGACATGTGTATGCATCTTTGTGTACATGTGTGTATGTTTTTTTTATGTGTCTTTCTTTGGGAGTAAGCTTATGTGTGTGTGATTTTGTGCATGAGTGCATGTGCGCATATGCATGTGTGTGTGTGAGTGCACGCTATGTGTATATGCATGCGAGTGTGTGTGTGTGGTTGTGTGTGCATGTGTGTGTATGTGTGTGTGTGTGCATCTGAAAATGTGTGTGTTGTGCATGCGTGTGCTTGTGTATGAGGGCATGTGTGTGGGTGTGCATGTGTGTGTGCATGTGCATGTGTGCGTGCATGTGTAAGTCTATGTGTGTGTGCATGTCTATGCACATGTGTGTTTGTGCATGTTTCTATACAAGTGCTTATGCATTTGTGTGTGTACAGGTGTTGACACTTGTGTCCACTCCTATGTGTGAGCATGTTTATGTGATGTGTGTGCACTTGTGCTTCTGTGTGTGTTGTTGTGTTCGTGTGTGTCTTGGTGCATGTGTGTGTGCATGAATGTGTACATGCTTGTTCATGTGTATATGTGTGTATTTGTGTGTGTGAACATGTAGGAGTGTGCTTGTGTGTTTGAGTGTCTAATTATGTGTGTGTGCACATGTATGTATGCATATTTGTACAAATTTGTATGTTTATTTATGTTTGCTTATACATGTTTGTGTGAGTGTATGTGCATTTTTGTGTGAGTACTTGTGCATGCATCTACATGTGCTTATGCTTGCATTAATGTGTGTGCATGGGTGGGTGGGTGTGTGCGTATATGTGTGCATTCATGTGTAGATGTGAGCATGTATTTGTGAGTGTTATAGTACATGCATGCTTATGTTGGTATGCATGTGTGTGATTTGCATGTTTGTGTGTACAGTTGTGTTGATGTGAGTGTGTATGCATGGATGCATGTATGCTTTTTTGTGTGAGTGCTTAGGTGTATGTGTTTTTGTGCATGTGTGTGTGTGCATGCGAGCATTTGTTAATGTGTGTGTGAGTTTGTATATGTGCATGTGTATATGACTGCATGTGTTTCTATGCATGGTTGCATGTATGTGTGTAAGCATATGTGTGAGAGTGTGTGTGTGTAATGTGTGCATATGTATGTGTGTTTTTAGGCACTTATACATGTTTGTGTGCTTATTTTTGTTACTATATATGTGTGTGCACGTATGTTTACATGCATATGTGCACATGTGAGTGTGCGAGTGTAAGCATGTGCATGCATGCATATGTGAGTTTGTACATGGACATTTATGTGTGTTTGTGTGTTTATGCATATGTGAGTGTTTATGCTTGTGTGTGGGTGGGTGCATGCATGCTTGCATGTATGCAAACATTTGTGTTTGGGTGTGTGTGTGGTTGTGCATTTTTTCATGTTCATATGTTCATGTGTGCACATGTGAGTGTGGGTGTGTGCATGTGTGTGTGTGTGTTTGTGTGCATGTGTGTAGGCATATCTGTGTATGTATATGTGTGCAAGTGTCTGTGTGTTCACACATAAACAACTGTGTATGATTATGTTCATGTGTGGGTGTTTGTGTGAATGTGTGTGTGTATGGGTACATGAGTGCATGTGTGTGTTGTGTGTTTTGCTTCATGTGTTGGCCCATGATCAGAAGTGTGGGGTGTGTTTGTTTGTGTTTGTGTGTCTATGCATGTGTGTGAAATGGGGTGTGTGTGTCTGAGTATTTTGGTGCATACGTGAGTGTGTAAGTGCTTTATTGTTTACATGAGTATGTATGTGTGTGGATGTTCATGTGTGTGCTTTGTTCATGTACATGTGAGTGTGTGTGTGTGTGTGTGTGTGCATGTGTGTATGGGTTGTGTTTGTGTGTGCATGCACATATGCATGTGCTTGCTTTTATGTGTGCATGTTTGTGCATAATTATGTGTTTGTGCATGCATGGACATGCACTAATGTGTGCACGTGTGAGTGTTGTATGTGTATGCATGTGTTTATAAATTTGGATCGGCGTGCATTCCAATATGTCTTTGTGCATCCATGTGTGTGCATCTTTATACATATGTGTGCATGTGTGTGTGCATGTGTGTGTGTGTGTGAGTGTGTGTGCACCAATGCATGTTTATGTGCCTATTTGAATGCATGTATGTGTGTGCATGTGTATGCATGTGTCTTTGTGTGTGCATTTGCATTTGCATGTGCATGTCTGTTTGTGTGTGGGTGTGAGTGTGTTTGCATACTTGTGCCTTTGTGTGTATGTGTGTGAGTATATTTGTATGTGTTCTTATGGACGTGTGTAAGCATGCCTACATATGGATCTATGTGTGTGCATTTTTTCATGGGTGCATAAGCTTGGGCTTGTGTGCAACTATACATGCAAGTGCTTAGTTCATGTGTGTGTGTCCGTATGCGTGCTTGTATTTATGCATGTGTGTGTGTCTACAATGTCGGTGTCTATGTGTGTCCATGTTGTTATGAGTATGTGTGTGAGTGTCTGCATATCTTCATGAAGTTGCTCATGCATTTGTGCATATGTGTGTGTGTGCATGTTCATGTGCATTTGAGTGTGTGTATTTTGTGTGTGTGTACATGCATGTGTTTGTTTTTATGTGTGTGTGCATAGGTGCATGCTTAGGTACACATGTGCTTGTGCATGAAAGTTTGTGTGTGCATTTGTGTGTGTGCATGTGTGATTGTGTGTATGTGTGGGGATGAGTGTGCATGGATATGTGTGCATGTTTGTGTACATGTTTGTGTTTGTGCATTTGTGAGTGTGTGTGCATGTGTGTGCATGTGTGTAATGTGTGAGCATGTGTGTGTGTGTGATTGTGGGTGCATGCATGTTTTGTTTTTATATGAGTTTGCATCAATATGTGTGTTTACAAGTGCATTTTTTGTATATGTATGCCTTTCTTTGACTCTATATGTATATGTGTGTATGTGTGTTTGTGTGCATATGAGTGCGTGTGTGTGTGTGTGTGTGTGCTTATGTGTATGTGTGTGTGTGCATTTGTGTGTACATACTTGAGCATGTGTACATGTTTGTGCACGTGTGTATGTGTTCATGTGTACATGTGTGTTCAAGTGTGTATTTATGTGAATGAGTGTTCTTGAACTCGTGTGTTTGCATGCTTGTGCGTGTGTGTTCCTCTATGTTTGCATGTTTGTATATACTTCAGTACGTCTACACAATTGTGTGCTTGTTTGGGCGATTGAATTGCATGTGTGTGCTTGTGTGTATTTATTTATCCATGAGTGTTTTTGTGGGTGCATATGTTTGTATGTTTGTACATGCATTCTTATGTGCATATGTGCACATAGGTATGCTTGTTTGTTTGCAAGCATGTTTGCATGTGAGTACACGTTTTTGTGTACGAGCACGTTCGTGTGTTTGTGTTTGTGTGCAACTATTTGTGGGGTACACGTGTGTGTATGTTTGTAAGTTCTTCCATGTGTGCATGAGTGTGTATGCATATATGTGTTTGTGTCTGTGTGTATGTGTGAGTGTTAGTATGTATGTGTATGTGCATGCTTGTGTGTGCATGTATATGAGTGTGTAGGAGTGTGCAGGTGTGTGAGTGTGTATAGGTGGCTACGTGTGTTTGCATGCATGTGTGTATGTGTAGGTGAATGTATGCACATATGTGCATGTGTAATGGTGTCATTATATGTGTATACATGTGTGTGTGCATGTGTGTGAATGTGACTGTGTGAGCATGTGTATGGTCATGTGTGTCTCTACGTGTGTTTCTATATGTGCATCTATGCATGTTTGCATGTGTATGTATGAGCACGTGTATGAGTGTGTGCGTACATGCTTGTGTTTAAGTGTGCATGTGTACATGTGTGCCTAAGTTTACTTGTGCATGCTTTTGTTGGTGTGTGTGCTTGTATCTATATGCATGTGCATGTGTGTTTGTGTATGTGCATGTGCACAATGTATGTGGGTGTGTGTTCATGTGTTTGTGTGTGTGTTCTTGCTTTTATGTATCAATGCATGCATGTGTGCTTATCCACATGCATTCATGTATTTGTATGTGTTTGGGTGTGTGTTTATATTTGCATGTGTGTATATGTGTGGATGTGTGTGTGCATTTAAGTGTGTGTCTGTGTGTGTGTGTGTGTGTATAAGCATGCATGGATGTGTGTGTTTACATGTAAGTCGGTGTGGGAGTGTGTGAGTCAATGTGTGTTTAAGTAGGCGTGTATGCTTGTATACTTGGTTATGTTTGTATGCATGGATGTGTGCTTGTTTGTGTCTACATGAGTACATATGCATGTGCATGTGTGTTCTTATTTGTGTGTGTTGTGCTTGTGTGTGTGCAAGTGTATTTGTCTGTTTACATGTCTAACTATTCACATGCATGAGTACATGGGTGTGTGAATGTGTTTATGAGATTTTTGTGTATGAACATGCATGCATATATCTATGTATGTGTGTAGTTGTTTGTGTTGGGTCTGTGTGTATGTCTAAGTGTATAGAAGTGCATGATTGTTTATATAATTTTGTGCATATATACACGTGTGCACATGTGTGTTTGAGCATGTGCATGGGTATGGATGTGAGTGTTCCTATGTGTGCTTGTGTGTATATGTGTGTGTGTGTATGTGCTTGTGATTATCTATGCTTGTGTGTGTGCTTGCAAATGTTTGTATGTGGATGCATGTGTGCATGTGTGTGTGTGCATATATAGGACTGTGTATATGTGCTTGTGTAAGTGTGTGTGCATATGTATGTGTTTGTATGCACATGTGTTCATGCATATGTATGCAAAAACATATGTGTGTTTATGTGTGCGTGTCTCTACATGTATGTGTGCATCTATATACATATGTGTGTGTGCATGATCATGTAAGTGCTTATGAGTCTATGCATATATAAGTCTAAGCATGTTTGTGTGTGTGCATGTCTACGTGCATGTGTGTGCGCACAAGGGTTCAATGCATGATTTTGAGCATGTGTGCGCATGTGTGAGCTTGTGTACATGCATTTGTATTTGCATACGTGTATGTGTGTGTACATGTGTGTGCATGTGCATGAGTGTGTGTGTGTGTGTATGTGTGTTTGTTTGTGTACAAGTGTATGTTTATGTTACATGTCTATGTGTATGTGAAGTCTATGAGGGTTTATCCATGTGGATGTGTGTGTACAAGTGTGGGTTTGTGTATATGTGTGTTCATATGCATTCATTGTGTGTGTGTTTGTATGTGTGAGTGTGTGCGAGCATGTCTTTTGTGCATGTGCATGTATGCATGTGTTCATGTGCATGTGCCTATGAGCACATGGATTCAAGCACGTGTGTGTGTGTGTGTATGTGCATGTATGTGTTAATGTGTATGCATTTGTGTGTGCATGTGTGAGTGCTTATGGGTGCTAGTGCATGCATGCATGGGTGTGTATGTATGTATGTCTATTTATGTGTGTAGGCATGAGTGTGTGTGGGTGTATTAACATGTGAGTTTGTGTGAGTATGTATGCATGGAGGTGTGCATGTGTGTATGTTCGTGTGTGCCTATGTCAGTGCATGCACACATTGGTTTGTGTATGCATGTATCCATCAATATGTTTGGATACATGTAAGTGTGTGCATGTTTGTATTCATTTGTGAGCATATGCATGTTTGCATTTGCATGCATGTGCCTATGTATGAATATGTGTACGTGTGAACATATGTGTGTACTTGTGTATGCATTAGTGAGTGTGTGTGTGTGCGTACATGTGCTGTGCATACTTGTGCTAGTGAATATGTCTGTGCACATGATATTCTATGCGTGTGAGTGTGCTTATGTGTGTGAATATATGTTTAAATATGTGTGCATTCATGTGCACACATGTTTGTGCTTGTACATATGTTTGTGTACTTGCATGTGTTCATGCATGTGTACTTATGCATGTGCATGAGTATGGGTGCATGTGTGTGCATGTAAATGTTTGTGTGTAGGTGCATGTATGAATATGTGTTTGTGCATGTTTTTATATGTAAGTATGTGAAATATTTTTAAGTGTAAATGTATGCATGTGTTTTGTATGTATGTGTGTTTGCATGCCTTTGTGCACCTTGCATATGTGAGTGTCTGTGTGTATGGGTGTGTATATGTGCTTGTGTGTGTGAGTGTATGCATGTGTGCTTGTGTGCACATGTTCACGTGCATGTGATTGTATTGGTATTTGTGTGTGTGTATTTGTGCATATGTTAGTAGGTGTGTGTGTGTGTGTATGTGTGTACACTAGCTCATGTGTGTGGGTGCATGTGTGTGTACTCTACATAGGTATGTGTGGGGGTGTGTAGGTGTGTGCATGTGCTTACATGTGTGTGCATGTATGTGTATGTATTCTTTTATGCATTTGCAAGAGTGCATGTGAGTGTTCCGACATGTTTATACATGTGCGTGCATGAGTGTGGGTGTGTGTTTGTGCATGCATATGTGTGTATGCATGCAAGTTTTTGTATGTGTGCGAATGTATGTTCGTGTAGATGCATCTATGCGATTAAGTGTGCGTGTGGATGTGAGTGTGTGCATGCATGAGCATGTGTATCCATTGGTTCATGTGTTTGTGTATATGCATGTCTATTTGTGAGTCAGTTTTTGTATGCATGTTTGTGTGAGCATGTGTGCTTCTATGAAAGTTTGAGTACGTGCTTGTATATGTCTTTGTGTATTTGTGTATGTGTGCATGTGTGAGCTTATTTGTGTGTTTGTGTATATGTGTTTGAGTGTGTAGGTGTGTGTGTGTATGTGTACGTGTGTTTGAGTGTGTGTGGGTGCCTGGTCATGTGTGTATGCTTCCGTGTTTGTTTGTGTGCATGTGTGCACTTGTGTATGCGTATGTCACAATGCATGAGTGTGCTTGTGTGAGTGTGTGTGATAGTTTGTGTGCATGTGTGAGTATATACATGTGCATAGGTGTGTGTTCACATATTTGTATTCTTGTTTTGTTGGTTCATGCCTATGTTTATGCCACAATTGTATGCTTGCATGTGTGTACACATGTGTGCATGTGTACTTATGAGTGAGTGCATTTGTGTGCTTATGCCCATGTACACATGTTCACGTGTGTGTGAGCATTTGTGCATGTGTTTTTTTTAGTGTGTCTATGTGCACGTGGTTGTGTATGGGTGTGCGTGGTTATGGGTGTGGGTGTGTGTGGATGGTTGTGCACATAGGCATGTATGAGTGTGTCTAGTTAAGTCTACATGTGTGCATGCATGGGTATCTGTGTGCATGTGTGTGTGTGTTTATGTACGTGCATGTACATTCATGCGTGTTTGTATGTGTATGTGTTTGTGTTTGCATGCATACTTGTGTATGTGAATGTGTGTGTGCAAGCCCACACATGTCTCTGTGAGGGTGTATGTGTTTGTGCATGAGGATGTGTGTACATTATTATGCATCTACATATGTGTGCATGTCTGTGTGCATGTCTGTGAGCATGTGTGTACGTGCCTATCTGTGTATATGTGTTTGTGTGTGCCTATGCACAATTGTTTGTGTGCATATGTTTTTCGACACACCTGTGCGTATATGTGCGTGCATGATTATGTGTCTCTATTTAGGTGTGTATGCATATGTGTGTGAGTACATGCACCTACATATGTATGCATGTGTGCCTATGTGTGTGCGTTTGGAAGTTTTTGCATGTGTTGGTTTATTTACATGTATGAGTTTGTGTGTGCTTGTACTTGCTAATGTGTGTGATTATTAGCATGTATGCTTGTGCATGCATGCACATGTGTGTGTGTCTCATTGTGTGAGTGTGTGCTTCTGTATCAATATATGCATGGACATATGTATGTGCATACTTGCATGTAGATGCTTCGGTGTTATGCATGAATATGTGTGCATTTGTGTTGATGTGGGTATGTGGCTATGTGAGCATGTGCATTCTTGTGTGTGTGCACATGTGTTTGTGTATGCATGTGAGTTTGTGCATTTACGTGTGATTGGTTTGTGTGCATGTGCATGTGCATGTACATGTGTGTACGTAATTGTACATGTGTGTGAGTGTGTGTGTCTTTGTGGCTATGTGCTTGAGTGTGTGTACATTTGTGTGTGTGTCTGTATGCTTGTGCATGTGTGTATCTATATGTGTGTGTGTGCGCAGCTTTGCATGTGTGCAAGTGCATGCGTGTGTGTGTGTGTGTGTACACATGCATGTGTATAAGAGTGCATGTATGGGTGGGTGGGTTTGTAAGTGTCTCTACATGTGAATGTTCATATATGTATATGTGTGTTATTGCAAGGTGTGTGGGTGTTTCTATGTGTGTACATGATTGCATGTTTGTGTGTATACTTATGTGTGTGTGCACACAAGAATGTGTGTGTTTTTGTGCATATGTGTGTGTTCATCTGTGTGTATGCATATGTGTGATTGTGCATATGTGTGTTTGTGTGTACTTATGTTTGCCTATATATGTTCTTGTGTGTTCATGTTAGTGCATGTGTGTGCTTGTTCATGGTGTGCATGTATATGTACATGTGATGCATTCATGCATGTGTATATGTTTGTGTATTTATACAAGCATGTGTACACATACATGTGTACACATACATGTGTATATGTGTACATGTGCATGTGTGTGCAATTGTGTGTGTATGTATGTGCACAATTGTGCATATTATTGATTATGTATGTTTGCATGCAGGAGTGCTTGTATATGCATGTGTTTTTGTGAGTGCATGTGCATGGTGCATATTTGTGCATGTGTCACTACATATGTACGTGTGTGTTTATGTGTGTGTGTGTGCATGACTGATAGTGTGTGTGTGTATGAGGATGCATGTGTGCGTACTTGTGTGGCCACGTGTCCTTGCAAGTCCCTATTTAGGAGCGTGTGCCTATGTGTGTGTTTTTGTGTATTCGATAATGTGCACATGTGAGTACGTCTATTTGCAAGTGGGGTTTTTGTATGTGCATGTTTGTGTGTCTACTTGTATGTGTATGTTTGTGTGCATGTTTGTATTGTATGTTTTTTGTATATGTGTGTACTTATGTGTATGCATACCTATGTGTGTGTGTGTGTGGGCTTATGTGTAGATATTTGTGTGCACGTGTTTGTGCATGTGTGTAAAACTATGCCTATGCATGGGTGTGATTGCATGTATATGTGTCTGTGTTTGTGTCTGCGTGCATGCATTTGTATGTGTGTGTGATCATGTGTGTGCATATGCATGTTTATTTTTGTGTGCAAGTGAATTTTTGTTGCATGTCTGTATGTGTATTTGTCCATTAGTACCTATATCTATGCAGGTGTGTATGCACATTTGTGTGTGGGTGTAAGGGCACATGTTTGTGTTTGTCTACATATATGCATGCATTTTTGTGTTTTTGAATTTGTGCATGTATTGTTTCTTCTATGTGTGTTTTTGTGCCTAAGTGAATACGTGTGTGTGGGTGCAAGTTTATGTGAGCGTGTGTGTATGTGTGTATGTGTGGATGTGTTTTGTGTGTGTTTGCATGCATACAAGTGTGTGTGTGGGTGTGTATGCATGTGCATGACTGTGTATGTGTGCTTTGCATGCCTATGTGTGCATTTGAGTATGTGTGTAAGTGTGACTGCTTATGCATGTGTGTATGTGTGAGGGCTATCCATGTGCATGTATGTGGAAGTATATGCATGTGTGTGTGTGTGCTTGTGCGTGTGCATGTGCATGGGTGTGCATGCTTGTAAGTACAAATGCATGTGTCTATGTGAAAAATGCATATACAAGTATGTGTGTGTGTGTGCATAAGTATGTTTGTGTGTGTGCAAGTGTTTAGCCATGTCTATTTGTGTAAGCATGTGTCTGTATATGTGCATGTGTGTGTGCATGCATTCATGCATGTGTGAGCATGTGCTTTGTGCATGTATATGTGTGTATGTGAACATGTGTGTGAATGTGTGTGTGCATGCATGCGATTGTGTGCATTTATATGCATATCTGTGTGTTTCCTTGTTTGTATGCATGTGTGAATGTTTGTGTGTGTGCATGTGTGTATGATTGTGTGTGTGCAAGCATGTTTATGCATGTGTGTGCATGTGTCTATATATTTATGATTTTTTGTTTGTTTATATACATGTGCATGTGCATTGTTGTCTACATGTGTTCCTATGTATATGCATGTCTGCACATATTTGTATGGGTTTGTGTACCTATGTTGGTGCTAGTGCATTTGTGTTCTTATGAGCTTGTATGCGTGCATGTGCATGTGTATGTGTGTTTGTGAGCTCGTGTTTGTGCATTTTTATTTGTGCATCTGTGTGTGCATCTGTGTGTGCTTATGTGCTTGTGCGTGTATGTTAGCATGTGTGGTATGCGTATGGGTCTACATGTGTTCTTCCGTGTCTATGTTTGTGTATATGCATGTGTTTTGTGTATGTGTGTATGTGTCTGCATGTGTTCATGAGTTTGTGTTCATGTGAGTGCAAGTGTGTGAACTTGTGTGTGCATGTTAGTGTGTGCTTGTTCTTGTATATTTATGTATGCATGTGTTCATGTGCATGTGTGCGTGTGTGTGAACAAGCACGTGTGTGATTGTGTGTGCATGTGTGTGTGGCCATGTGTGTGTGCATGCGTGCATGCATGTGTGCTTATGCATGCATATATATTCATGTGAATGTGTATGTATGTGTCTGTGTGTGTGCGTACATGCATGCATGCGTGTGTGTGCCTTTATGTTCGTGTGTGCACGTGTGTGTGATTTTATATGCCTATGTGTGGGCGTGTTTGTTTGAGTGTATGCACATATATTCCTGTGCATGTACTTGATTCTAAATGTGTGTGTGTGTGTGTGCGTAATCGTGTGGATGTGTGTTCTTGTGTTAGTGCATTTGTAGGATTGTGTGTTAGTGTGAGCAAGTGTATATGTATGCATGTGTGTTTGTGTGTGTATGCCAATGTAGGTGTGCTAGTACAAGCATGTATATCTATGCTTGTCCATACTTGTGTGCATGTGTGTGTGAGAGTATTGGAGTGTCAGTGTGTTTTTTTTTGTGAATGTGTGTGTATGTGTGTGATTGCATGTATATGTGAGTTTCTTTTCATGTGAATATGTGTGAGTGTGTGTGCATGTGCATAAGTGTACATGTGTTCTTGTATGCATATATGGGTCTGGGTGTATTCTTGTGCATGTGTCAATATACAAGTGTTTGTGCGTGTATGTGCTTGTTTGTGTGTGTTAATGTGTACATGTGTGAATATGTGTGCGTGTGTGCATTAATTTTTATGTATAACTCTATGTGTGTGTGTGTGTTTTTTTATTTGTGCATGTGTGGAGGTAATTGTGTGCATGAATGTGCACTCTTATAGGCATGTGTATGTCTTGTGGGTGTGGGTGTTAGCATATATATATATATATATATATATATATATATATATATATATGTTCATACGTGCACGTGTGTGTGTGTGAGTTCTTGCATATGCATGTTCACGAATTTTTACATGGGTGTGTGTGTGCATGTATATGTGCACATGCATCTGTATGTTTTCACAATTGTGCGTGTGTGTGCATCGGTGCATGTGTGATGTGTGCATGCATGAGCATGTGTGTGTTTGCTCATTTGTGAATGTGTGCAAGCATGTTTGTATGTGTGTTCATGCGTGAGTGTGTGTATGTTTATGTGGATGTTTGTGTTATTATGTGTGTGCATTTATATGTGTGTGTGTGTACATATGTGCGTGCTTGAACATCTGCATAGGAGCATGTGTATGTGTGTGGTTGCACGTGTATTTTTGTACATAATCTTTTTAAAGTGTGCCATGTGTGCTTGTGCTTGAGTACTCATGTGTGCTTGGGTGCATATGTGTGTGTTTATGTGCACATGTGTGGGTGTGTGTATTTATGTGTGTGTGTGTGTGTGTGTGTTTGTGTGGGTGCATGTGTATGTGCCTTCATGTTTGCATGTGAGTCTATGCATGTGCTTATGCATGCATGTTCAAAGGCATGTGTGTTACACATTTGTATGTGTGTGTATGGGTGCATGCATGTGTTTATGTATGTACGTAAGTGTGCATGTGCATGTGCATGTGTATGTATGAGTGCACTAGTGTGTGTGCATGTGCGCCGATGTGCATGTGTGCATGTGCATGGGCATGTGTCTGTGCATGTGGGTGTATTTTTATGCATGCGTTTCAGTGTGGATGAATGAGTGTGCAAGTGTGTGTGTTTGTGCATGTGAGTTTGCATGTATTCATTCATGTATGTGTGTGTGTGTTTTTGAGTTCTTGTGCACATCTATTTCTGTGTACATATATGTGTGTATGCATGTTCATGTGTGTCAAAGCATTTGGGCATGTGGACATGCATGTGTGTTTTTGTGTGTGTCTGTGCATCCACGTGCATGCATAAAAGTATGTGTGTGTATGTGTGTTTATGTGTAGGTGTGTGTGTGTGTGTTGGTGTGGGTATGTGAGGGTGAAGATCTATGTGAATGGTATGCATATGCTTGTGTGTATGTGTGTGTGTGCTTACTTGTGTGTGCATGTCTCCATGAGTGTGTATGTGTATGCATGTCTATGTGTTTGTGAGTGTGGGTATTTGTGCGTGAGCTTGTGTGACTGCATCTGTGTCGTGGTGTCTATGTGTGGGTGCATGTATGTGCATGCTTATGTGCTTTTGCATGCATGTGCATGTATCTATGTGAATGCATGCACATGTGAGAGTTAATATGTGTGGGTGTGTGCAAGTGTGTGCTTGTTTGTGTCTATGTGCATGTAAGCACATGTGTGTGTGTTTTGGTGCACATGAATGTGTGTGTTTCTTGGTGTGGGTGTAAATTTGTACTTTTATTAGTGTATTTCTTCATATAAAAGTGTCTGCCACAATGGGTGCGTATGTGTGTGCATATGTTTTTGGATTGTTTTGTGTATGAATATATGCATGTGTGTAGCTTTATGTATATGTGTGTTTGTGCATGTGTATGTGATTTCATGTATGTGCATGTGCATGCATGTGTGTGTACACATGCATGTATGTTTCTGTGTGAGTGTACAGAGGTGTGTGTGTGTATACATTTTTGTAAGTGTGTCTATGTGTAAGTCTTTGTGTGTGTGTGTGTGCATGAGCATGAATGCATGTGTTGGTGTGCATGGATGACATATGGGCATATTTTTGTGTTTTCATGATTGTGTTGGTGTGCTCATGTACATGTGTATGGCAGTGGATGCATGTGTGTCTGTGTATGTGTGTATGTGTGTATATGTGTTAACGTACATGTGTGTGCACATGATGATGTGTGCATTCGTGGGTGTCCATCTATGTGCGTGTGTGCTAGTGTACATGCTTGTGTTTCTACTTGTGTGTGTGTGTGTGTGCATACTTGTCTAGATATGTGTTCATGTGTGTGCTCATGTAGGTACGTCTGCATGTGTTTGTGTTTATAGAAATATGTGTCTATGTTCTTTTATGTGTTTGTGTGCACATATACATGAGCTTGTGTGCATGAGAGAGCATGTGTGCATGTGTTGTTGTTGCATATGTGCATGTGGGCATCCTAGTGTGTGTGGGTGTATGAGTGCATGTATTTGTGTGCATGTGCATGTGGGTGTCTGTGTGCATGTGTGCATTCATAGGTGTGTGTGTACATAACTATGCTTGTTTGCATGTGTGTTTGTTCTTGGTTGTATGTGTGCATTTGTACATATGTGTGTGCATGTGCATCATTATGTGCATGTTGCCTTTGTGTGATGCATTTGTATGTGTGGGTGCCTTTGTATGTAGCTATGCATCGGTGTTTGTGTACGCCTGTGTGTGTGTGTGTGTGTTTGTCTGCGTGTGTTTTTCTTATAGGAGTGTGTGTGCAAGGCCATGTGCATGTGTGTTTTCACGTGTGTTTGTGTATATACGTGTATTTGTGCATGAGTGTACCTATGTGTGCTAGTGTTTACAAGTTGTATATGTGTGACTGTGTGCATATGCATGCCTATTTTTTGTGTTGTATGCATGTGTGTGTGTGGGCTTGTGCAAATTTGTTTGTTTATATGTTTATGCATGTGTGCGCATGTTTATTTATGTGTGTGTATGCACATGTGTGTTCATGTGTGTGTTCTTGTGCATGTGTGCATTTGCACATTGTGTGTTTTGTGTGTATGTGTGTGTTTGTGTATCTATATATTCATTTATGCTTTTATACATGCATGCAAGCATGTGCATGCACGTGTATTGAGTGAGTGTGTGTGGATGCATGTTCTTGAGTGAATGCATGTGATTGTGTGATTGTAGTTTTTTGTGTATGATTCCGTGTTTTTATGTGTGTGTACATGTGTATGTGTTTGTGTGTCTGTGCATGCATGTCTATGTGCATGAGAGTGTGCATGTGCATGCATGTACAAGAGTGCTTGTGTGTACGTGTATGTGTGCCTTTGCATGTGCATGTGAGTACATGTATGTGTGTGTGTGTTTACTTGAGCTTGTGCATCTATTTGTATGGATTCACATGTGTGTGTGCATCTTTGTGTGCATGCATGTTTGTGATTGTGTGTGTGGGCATTGGCTAGCATAATAAACATGGGTGGTTTATGCCTGTGTATCTATGTGTGAGAGTGTGTATGTGTGTGTGTGTGTGTTTGTGTGTATGTGTGCATGTGCGTATATGTCTATGTGCATGTGTGCTTTTTTGTGTGTGTCTATCTATGTGTGTGTGTGTATGTGCATGTGGTTAATGTGTGTGTGTGTGTGTGTGCATGTGTTTGTTTGTGTGGTGTGATTTTGTATGCGTGTGTGTTTATGTGCATGTGTGTGTATGTGTGTGCATGAGCATGAGTGCCTGTGGGGTGCATGTGAGTACCTATGCATATACATGTGTATTTTTGAATGAGGGCATGCATGTGTGTGTTCATTTGTGTGGATGTGTGTGTGTGTGTATTTAGACATGTGCATGTGTATGTTTGTGTGTGTATGTGTGCATATTTGTATGTATATGTGTGGGTGTATGTGCTTACTTGTATGCATGTGTGTATTTGTGCATCCATGAGTGAGAGTGTGTGTGTACTTGCACACACATGCAAGCATGTACTTGTGTTCAAGTATGTGTACTAATGCATCTATTTTTATGTAGTTGTGTGTATTATGCATCCATGTGTGTGTACGTGTTTCTACATGAGTGCATGTGCCTACATGTGTGTGCACGATTATGTGCAGGCATGTTTGTGTGTTTGCATGTGTGTGTGTGTGCTTATGTGTGCATATGTTCACTTGTGCAAGTCCTCATGTGTTCATGTGTGAGAGTGTGCATTTATGCATGTTCATATTTGTATGTGCATGTTTGTGCAGGCATGTGGTTATGTATATGTGTGTAAGTGTGTGTATGGATGTATGCATGTAGATGTTTAAGTGTGTGATGTGTGTACGAGCATGTATGGGGGTGAGGGGGTGTATGTGTGGGTGTCTATGCATTTGTCTTTGTGTGTGTGCATACATTCACATGTGTGTGTATGGGTGCATGCATGCATGTGTGTGTGTATATGTTCTACAATGTGTGTGTTCCTGTATGTGTGTATACAAGCAAATTCATGTGTGTACAAGTGCACGCATATGTGGGTGTGTGTTTGTTTGTGTGTATGCACATGCATGCACATGTTTGTATTTGTGGTTTCATGCATGTGTTTGTGTTATGTTGTCAGTTTGTGCGTGTGCATGCAGAGAAATGAGTGTGTGGCGATGCACATGTGTGTGCATGTGTCAGTGCAAGTGTGTATGCATGTATGTGTGTTTCTGTGTGTATGTATATCTATGTTTGTGTGTGTGTGCTTGTGGTTGTGTATGTCCATGTCCACTTGTGTGTATCTATGTATCTATGTGTAAACATGTACTTGTGTGCATTTATGCATGCATGTTTGTGTGTACAAGTGTGTGTGTGTGTGTGCATGTTCATATTTTTGTGCATGTGTTTGCATAAGCATGTGTGAATATCTTTGTCTATATGAGTGTGTGTGTGTGTGTGTGTGTGCGCATATGTGCATGTTCAAGTGTTTTCTTGCAATGTGTATGTGAATGTGTTTCTATGCTTATTCATGTGTGTGCATAGGTGCATGCATACTTATGTGAATGTGTGTCTATTGGTGTGTATTTTTGTTGGTGTGTGGATGTGTCCATGCACGTGTGTATGTGCATGTGTGCTTGAGCATGTCTGTATGTTTGCATATGTGTGCGTGCATGATATTATGTGTGTGCGTGTTCATGTGTGGTTTTATATGTGCATGTGCATGAGTATGTTTTCATGTGTCTATGCGTATAAGTATGTGTGTGTTTGCCTTCATGTGTGCAAGTATATGCACATGTGAGTGTGCATGTGTGTGCATGTGTGGTTATGCATGCTGTTTGTGTGTAAGGATGTGCGTACGTGTGTGTGCATTTGTACATACGTGTGGGCAAGCAAGTGTTCGTGCATGCTTGTGTGTAAGTTATCCTTGTATTTATGCATGCATTTGTGCATGTGTATGAGTTCAAGCACAGGAATGCATGAGGTTTTTACTTGTGTACGAGTGTGTGTGCATCCATATGCATGTTTGTGTGCATATTGGTGTATGAGAGTCCATAAACACTCTACACATGCACTTGTACACACACACATGCACTCTCACACACACAAATACACACATATTTATACTTATGCACATGTACAAACATGCACACTCTCACACAAATATGCACACACATAGGCATGTGCATATAGACATACACATATGCACAAACACACAACTATACAAATACAAATACACATACACATACACACATGTGCATAAATGAAAATACATACACTCGTGCCACCCATATAGACAAATGCTCATAGGCTTACACACACATATGCATGCACACATGCAATATCACACACATAAACATGCACATATGCATACACATAAACACATACACACATTGGCACACACACACACGCATGCACACATGCATGCCTGTGCACACAAACTTGTGCAATCACACATGTAGATATACACACTTGCACGTATATGCACACAAATTATGCACGCACACACATGCATGAACAAAAACAAACACAAACACATGCATGCACACATAGGCACATATAGACGCCCTTGAACACACATGTACATACACTTACACAACAAATACACACACACACAAATGCACACACATAAACACGAACATGTGATGCATACGTACACACATACAAACACATACACTCAATCACCTGTGCAAATGAAGAAATAGATGCACATACATATGCACACATCACATTGGCACATGCATGCACACACACACCCACAAACTCAAAATCACACAGACACATGTGCGTATACACACACAATTGCAACACACTTATACACTCATATAACAACACACACAAATACATAAAAAATAGCATGCACACAAATTCACACATGCTCACATCTATACACACATACACACATAAACATACACACACACAGAAGCACATGCTCATGGAGACACACACACACACATGTATGTACACACAGAGACGCATAGACGCATGCACATACACACGTGCACAAAAATATGTGCTTGCACATACTCACTCCCACACATACACATGCACAGAAATGCACACACATAAGTAAACACATGACAACACATCCATATAGACACAAACAGTTGCACTCGCACATGCATATACACATAGACACGTGCACATGCACACTCGTACACATAGACATGCAAACACACACACAAACACTCATGGGCAAAAATGCATGCAAACTCATAAGCACAAGCACACAAAGATGCATGCACATTCAAAAACACATGTGCAATCTTGCACAGTAATATGCAAACACATACGAACGTACACACACATGTGCTCATGTCAACACTCACTCACGTGTGCACACATACACAAACACTCATGCACACCCATGCATGAACAAACACACTCATGTAGCCACACACACACACATATATGCATGCATGCACATGTACACACACATGTATGCATACACATAGGTGCACATGGATACAAACACATACACACACAACATCACACATGCACACCATCACATAAGCACACAACACACTTACACATGCATGCACACATGCACATGCATGTCGACACACATACACAAATGTACACATGCACATGCATAGCAACACACATGCACTCACACCCGCATGCCCACACATGCATAAATAGACACACGAATAAGAAGACACATGCATATGCACAAGCACACAAGAAAACACATGCACAAGTACACATGAACACATGAACATGCACACACTCTCACACCTATATACACAAACCTGCACACAGACGTGAGTGTGCATACACACATGCACACATACACACCAACTCACATGCATACGTACACACACTCGAATTCAGATTTGCAAACACACATGCTCACACATATACTTATGCAAACAAACATGCATAAAGACATGCACACATTCACACGAATGCATGAACACCAGCACACACGTAACCATGCACATGCACATAAGCACATATCCACACACATGTACACACACTCATACCTATATACATGTACACCCACACACAAACACATGCAAACATGCATACACTACAACATGAACAAACACACAAATACACATGCACACACACACACCCTGACATGCACATACCACTCTTGCACAAAAATGTGCATGCACACACACACATACAAACACGAACACATATGTATATGTAAACACGTAGGCATACACACACATGCACCCATGGATGCATAGACACTTATGTACAAAGATGCAAGCACATGTACACACACAAGCACACACATGCACACATGCATACACACAACAAGCACTCCCAGAAATAGATACATGTAAGAACACCAACATGCATCCACATACACACACAAAGACACATACAAATGCTTACACATGCACTTGTACACACACATGCACTCTCACATGCACAAATACACACATATGTACAATCATGCACATATACAAGCATCCACACTCCTACACAAATATGCAAACACACAGGCAAGTGCACGTAGACATACACACATGCACAAACACATACACATATGCACCTATATACACTTATGCATACACACACACATGCACATACACTCACAGATACAAGCTCACATGCACATGTACACACATGCAAACATGCATGCACAAGCGCATACATGCAGACACATGCATAAAAACGTAACCATAAGCATGCATGCACACATATATACATGCACACACATGCACACACATGCACACACACAAACATATGTACACTCATACCAACACATGCACACACACTCACACACATGTGTGCCCACACACACAGACACATACACACACAAAAGCACAACCACACTTGCATAAACATTCACATGCATGCACATCTATACACGTGCACATACACACACATATGCTTATATAATAATATGCACATCCACACACACATAAACAAATGCACATGCACTCACACAAGCACATTAGTGTGCACAAACAGACACACACACACACACAAGTGTACACACAAGTATGCTCACATGCACTCACACGCACACATACGCACACAAATGCAAGAACACACATACTTACACACATATGCACACACAAACATGCATAAACACACACACACATGCACACAAAATTACATGCACATGCACACACATGCACATTCACATGCACAAAAATATGCACCCAAACCACTCACATGGACACATACATACATGCACGTGCACATGCCCACTCATACACACATTGATTCAAATGCTTGTATGCACACACACACACACACACACATATGCACATACACATGCACAAAATCGCACATGCCTACACATGCTCACAAAAAAAGCATACAAACCTATGCACACATGTGCATAAAACCAAACATAGGCATGCACACACGTACGCACAAGGACACACAAAAACTTACTCATTCACATTGGTGTACAGACAAATGAACACACACATGTATAGACATAATCAGCACACACATGCACACACATACCATGCACACAAACATGCACACGTAAACATACACAATGTATGCATATGCATAAACTTGCACACTTGCACACACACACACTTTTGCAAGCATGTATTTAAAAGCACTCAAACACATGGGACATGCAGATACATGCATGCACATGCATAAAAATGTAAACATACACACAAGCATGCACACATGCCAACAAGCATAAACACACAAACATGTGCACATATGCACATGCATATGCACACACACACATGCATCCATTCACGTACATGCTCAAACACATAGACACATGCACTAATGAACACATTCACATGCGACACACACGCACAGACCCACACATTTGGAAACTCACATACACACATGTACACACACATGCACATAGACAAGCACACACTCACACAAATGCATATGCACATGCATGACACACACACACACACAAGAATGTACATGCACATACACACACACATGTGCACACATACACACACACATACACAAACGTGCACATATATGTAATCACACACACTCGCACGCACTTGCACACACACAAATTCAAGGACATGCCCAATCATGCACATGCTTCTATGCACACTCATGAACAGACACACATGCAAGGACACATTGACATGTGTGGACACATACACACACACACACATAAACACAACGTATAATCATGGAACCACACACACCCACCCACATGCACACACACTTGTACCCACATACATGCACATACGCATGAACACTCCCATTTGCGCACACATGTACACACACAAATGTGCCTGTGCACAGATATGTTCAAACACATGCATAGACATATACACACAAACATGTCATTTAAATATGATTAAGCACACACACACATATACATATGCACACATGCAAATGAAACATCACAAACTCACATGCACACACACACAGATAGACACCCATACATGCACACACACATGTAGACACAAACATGCACACATGAAAAAAGACATGCATGCACACAAACACACATCTTCTAAAACTTGCACATGTACAAACACAAACTTATGCACATGAATAAACACACACAAATAAGCTCCCACACTCCCACTAAGCACATAAACACTCAAATGCTCACAAACTCATACATGCATACACAAAAACACACCCACCCACACACACACACCTACACAAACTGATGCATATGCACACAAACATATGTATGCATGCTAATGTGCACAAGCACATGCACATGCACACACACAAGGAACAACAAGCACACACACAAAAACCCAAATACAGGCACATTGACCCACACACACATGTACACAAACACACATAAGCACAAACACACATGAACACACACATGCTTACAAACACACACATGCACACACATATGTTCACAAAGCACATACAAACATGAGCATGCATATGCACATGCACAAAAATACGTGCTCACAACCACACATATAGAGATGTACAAACACAAACACACACATGGACACATATACATGCATGTACACACATGCATAGACATGCTCACTTACACATACAAATATAGTAAGACTCACGTACACAATAGACATGAGCAATCATAGACACATGCATGGCCACACACACACATGAATGCATGTGTGCACATGCACACAAGCACATAGACTCACACTCATGTGCATGCGCACACACAAATGAACATACACAAGCACAAAAGTGCACATGTCCACACACATTCACAAACACAAGTACACATACCTATACACAATCATACATAAAGCCAAATATAGGCATGCACAAACATACTCACAAGCATACATAAAAACTTGCTCATAGTCATAGGTGCATAGGCACACACACATGCACATGAAAAAGCACACATACATAAGCACACACATACACACACACACACACATGCAAAATCAAACACATGTACACAAGCATATGCATGAATGCATTTAAATGCACTCATATACACACACATGCACAAACTTGCACACATATGCATGCATTAGCCAACTCCCATAAACACACACATCACAAACACAGACATAGTTACAAAAACATATGCACATGTACACACACAATTGCATATGCACTTTAACATCTATACCAATGCACACATGTATAGGCATAGAACACACTCACATGACATTGATGCACAAATTCACATAGATGCATGCACATGTACACACACACATGTGGCTACACACATGCATCCACATGCACAAACATGTACATACACACACAGATGCATGCACACATACACACACACAAACACGAATGCACATGTACACAATGAGATAGACACTTGTACACACACTTACACATTCATGAACATGCCTACTGGTACACACACTAGCACACACGCACACATACATGTGGACAAACACACATATATGCATATACGCATGCATTCACTCACAAACATGCATAGACACAGGAACACACACATGCATACACACCCACACACACACACGTATAAAGACTTAGACACACAGCCACACCCATATAGACAAACCCATGCACATAAGGACATACACACACACACACCTACATAGTCATATACACACATACACAAACACACGCATGCACATGGATGCACTAACATATGAATGCAAATGCAGTCATGCATACACACTCATAGGCTACATAGATGAACACACACACACACATATAGACAATACATACACATTTGAGCACACATATGCAATCACACACAAACAAACACAAACATGCCCACTTGTGCACACACTTGCACATGAAAGCACATACAAATGCACAAACACACAAACATGTGCATACACATGCAGACACACAAACTTGCAGAGTCAAATGCACACACAAACACACACATGCACATAGACACACACACGTCCACAAACACCTGGACACAACCACACACACACATATTTTCATGCACACATACACTTACCCACCCGTGGGTACACATGCAAACACAAAACCACATAACCATGGACACATGCACATACACACCTAGACATACAACCATACACACACATGTGTGAGTGTTTATGCTAGTGTGTCTGGGTAGGTGCATGGGTGCTTGAATGTGTGCATGCATTTGTCTGCATGTGTGCAGTAATGCATGTGTGTGGTTATGTGTTGTTGCATGTTCATGTGTACATGTTTGTGCATGTGAGTGTGTGTGAGCACATGTTTATGTGTGTGTGTCTATGTGATAGTGTTTGTAGGCATGTTTGTGTGTGTATATGTGTGCAAGTGTCTATGTGTGTTCACACATACACAAGTGTGTGTGTTTATGTTCATGTGTGTAGGTGTTTATGTGAATGTGTGTGTAGGCATGGGTGCATGAGTGCATGTGTGTGTGGGTTTTCCTTCAAGTGTGTGCCCATGATCACATGTGTGGGCATATGTGTGTGTGTGTTTGTGTTTGTGTGTCTATGCATGTTTGTGTAATGGTGTGTGTGTGTGGATATGTGGTTGAATATGTGTGTGAAATTTCTTTTGTTTTTTAGTATGCATACATGTGTGTGGATGTTCATGTGTGTGCATGTGCATGTGCATAGTGGTGTGTCTATGTGTGTGTATATATGCATGTGCATGCATGTATGTGTGCATTTTTGTGCGCATAGTTATGTGTTCGTGTATGCATGTGTATGCACTAGTGTTAGCAGGTTGCATGTGTGTGTGTCGTGTATTTATCTGTGTGTGTTTGCATGTGTTTATACCTTTAGGTGGGTGTACATTCCAATGTGCTTTTGTGCAACTATATACATGTGTGCATGTGTGTCCATGTGTCTATGTGAGTGTATGTGTAGACATGCATGTTTATGTTCTTATTTGAATGTGCATAAGTGTGCATGTGTATACTTGTGTCTTTGTGTTTATGCATTTGGTGCATGTGCATGTGTGTGTGCTGGGTATGTGTTTGTGTTTCCACATTTATATCTATGTGTGCATGTGTGTGAGCATATTATATTTGTTCCTATGGATGTGTGTAAGCATGGCTGCATGTGGGTGTTTGTGTGTGCATGGGTGCATTAGCACAGGCTTGTGTGCACTTGTACATGTGTGCTTGGTTCATGCGTGTGTGTATGTGTGTTTGTATTTTTGTGTGTGTGTGCATGTGTCGGTGTCTGTGTGTTCATGTCTGTTTGTGTATGTGTGTGTGTGTTCATATGCTTGTAGGTGTATGCCTGTGAGTGTTTATGTACTTGTATGAAGCTGTTCATGCACCTGTGCACATGTGTGTGTTTTTCCGTTAATGGGCATGCAAGGGCATGTGTGTTTTTTTGTATTTGTGTACATGCATGTGTTTTTATTTATGTGTGTGTGCGTGGGTGCAAACTTATGTATACGTGTGTGTGTGTGTGTGTGTTCATTTGTGTGTGTGCATGTGTGTTTTTATGTATGCATGGGTATGTGAAAATGTGTGCACATGAGTGGGTACATGTGTATGTGTGTGCATGTGCGTGTGATTATGCATGTGAGCATGTGTGTGTGTGATTATGGGTTTATGCATGTGTGTTTGTGTATGTGTTTGCATCAATATGTGTGTGTGTGCAAGTGTATTTTTTCATGTGTGTATGCATGTGCATGCCTTTCTTTGACTACATATGTATGTGTGTGTGCATGTGTTCGTGCAAATATGAGTGTGTGTGTGTGTATGCTTGTGTTTGTGTGAGTGTGTGTGCCTGTGCATGTATATGTGTAAACTTAAGCATGGGTACATGTTTGTTCATGCATGTGTGTGTGTGGAAGTGTGTTTTTATGTTCATGGGGGTGCTTGTGCTCATGTGTGTGCGTGCTTGTGCTTGTGCATGCTTGTGCATGTACATGCACACATGTGTATTCCTCTATGTTTGCATGTGTGTACTTTGGTATGTCTACACAAGTGTGCGCATGTTTTTGCAAGTACATTGCATACGTGTGCATGTGTGTGTTTATGTGTGAGTTTTTTTGTGGGTGCATATGTGTGCTTGTTTGCACCTGCATGCTTGTGTGCATATGTACACATAGGTATGCATGTTTTTCTAGATAAGTGTGTGTGTGTGTGTGCATGTTTTTGTGCATGAGGGTGTTCGAGTGTCTGTGTTTGTGTGCATCTATTTGTAGGGTGCACGTGTGCACATGTTTGTAAGTTCTTCCATGTGTGCATGAGTTTATGTATGTGCCTGTGTAACAATGTATGGATATGTGCATGTTTGTATGTGCATGTATGTGAGTGTATGTGGGTGTGTGTGTGGAGGTGGTTGTGTATGTTTGCATGCATGTCTGTGTGTGTGTGTGTGTGCATGTGCTTGTGTACATGTGTCATTGTATGTTTATGAATGTGTGTGCATGTGTGTATGTGTGGGTAAGTAAGCATGTGCTTGGTCGAGTGTGTGTGTCTAAATGTGTATCTATTCATGTTTGCATTTGTATGTGTGTGTGTGTACATGCATGTGTTTTTGAGTGCATGTGTATGTGTGCGCCTGTGTGAACTTATGCATTTTTGCGTGCATGTTATTGGATGTGTGTGCCTTTATATGTGTATGCTTGTGCATGTGTGTGTATGTTTATATGTGTGTATGTGAATGTGCATCAATGTGCATGAGTGTTCATGGGTTTGTGTGTGTGCTTGTGTGTGTGTGTGTGTTCTTATGTGTGTGTGTGTGTGTTTGTTTGTTTGTGTGTAGCAATGTGTGCATGTGTCCATGCATTTATGTGTGTGTGGTTGTATGTTTACATATGTGTGCGTGTATATGTGTGTATGTGTGTGTGCATGTAAGTGTGAGGGCATGTTTTTGTATTTGTGTATATGCATGCATGGATGTGCATGTGAGTGACTATGAGAGAGTGTGTGTATGTATCTGTGCATGTTTGTGTTTATTTGTGAGCATATGCATGTTTGTGTTTGCATGTTTGTGCCTATGTGTCTGCATATGTGTGCACTTGTGCATGCATTAGTGTGTGTGCTTTTTTGCATGTGTTATGCATACTTATGCATGTGAATAAGTGTGTGTAGATGATTGTCTATGAGCGGAGTGTGCTTGTGTGTGTGTGCATGTGTGCACATGTGTTTAAAAGCATATGCATGTGTGTGCACATGCATATGCACTTGTTTGTGTGTTTTCACATCTTTGTGCACTTGTGTTTGTGCCTCTATGTTTCTAAATGTGTGCGTGTGCATGTGTCTGTGAATGTGGCTGTATGTGTGTGCATGTGCATGTTTGTCTGTAGGTGCACATATGTGTATATGTGTATGTATGTATGTGAATGTTTTTTTATGTAAATGTGTGTTTCCATGCATTTGCATGTGCTTGTATGTGTGAGTGTGTGTCTATATATATATATATGGTTGTGTGTGTATGTGGGTGTGTGTATGTGTGCTTGTGTGTGTGGATGTATGCATGTATGCTTGTGTGCACATGTTCATGTGCATATGATTGTATTGGTATTTATGTGTGTGCATTTGTGCATGTGTTAGTAAGTGTGTGTGTGTGTGTATTTGTGTGTGTGTGTATGTGTGTATACCAGCTTACGTGTGCGCACTCTACGAAGGTTATGTGGGTGTGTGTATATGTGTGTGTGTTCCTGCATGTGTGTATGTATTCTTTTATGTGTTTGCATGTGTGCATGTGAGTGTGCTTGCACAAGTGTGGGTACGTGTATGCATGTGTATGTAAATCACTATACACGTGCATGTTTATTACTCTGTCTACGTTTGTGTGTCTACATGCTTGTATAGCTATGTGTATATGATCTTGAGTGTGTATGTGCATGTGCTTATACGAGAGTTTGTGTAGGGTTATATTTTTTGGGTGTGTGTGTGTGCATGCATGAGTGCTTGCATGCATGTCTGTATAATACACATATATAGGTGTGTGGGCACACACATGTGTGCATGCATGCGCATGTTTATATGTGTGGGAGTGTGCATGTTTGTGCGTGCACATACGTGTGTGGCTTTGAGTGCTTGTGTGTAAAGGTTTATGTGCACATGTATGTGCATGTGTGTTTCTGAGCATGTGTGTGTGAATGTGCTTATGCACATGTGTTTTTGTTTGTGCAAGTGATTGTTTGTGCATTTACGTTTGTGCACATGTGTGTGCACATATATGGGTGTGGTATGTATATATGCATGTATGTAACTGCATGAGTGGTTTTGTGTGTGTGGTTCTACATGTGCATATATGTGGTTATTCATATGAATGCACAAGCATGTGCGCCTTCATGTGTGTCTAAATGGTTGTGTGTTAGTATGCATGTTTGTGCATATTGGTCTTTTTTCTACATGTGTGGTTTTTGTTTACACATGCATGTGTGCTTGTGTGTGGGTTTCCTTGATTATGTGTATGTGTGTGTATTTACCTATGTGCATATTTGTATGTGGGTATGCATGTGTGTGTGCGTGTGTGAATGTGAGTGCATAAGTGTGTTTGTGTGTGTGCGCACATGTTTGTGTGCATTTATATTGGTGTGTGTGTGCATGCATGTGTGTATGTGGATGCAAGTATGCATGTGTGTGTGCAGGTTCTTCACATGTCCATTCACGTGTGTGCATTAGTACATGTGTTCACATGGGCACGTGCATGTGTGTGTACATGTGTTTGTGTGTCTCCTTGCGTATGAGTGGGTGCACATATGTGTGTGCAGGCATATTTCTACATTTGCACATGATTGTAGGTGTGCATGTGCATGATTCTTTGTGTGTTGGTACTCGTGTATGTGTTTATGCATGTCCATGCGCATGTGGGTATGTGCATGCAGGTGTGCATTCTTTTGCAGCAAGTGAATGTGTGTGGTGCATGCACATGCATTCCTATGCACGTCTATGTGTACGTGTTTGAGCTTGTGTTTGCATATTTGTAATCCTATGTGTGCATGTGCTTATTAATATCTATATGTGTATGTTTGCATGTATGTGTATGTGCATGTGCATGTGGATGCAAATCTCTATGTGCGAAAGTGTGTGCTTATGTGTGTGTGTGCAGATGTGTGCATGTGTATGTGTGTTCAAGTCATGCACTTATACAAGCATGCATATGTTTTGTGTGTGTGGGTGGATGTGTGTGCTCATGTGTATGTGTGTAAGCTTGCATTTGCATGTGTGTGTGTGCATACCTACTTGTGTTTGCACATGCATGTACATGTGTGCGTGCGCATGTGTTTGCAAATGTGTGTTTGCATTTTTGTTAATGCATGTAAACAAGTGTGTGCATATGTGCATGTGTGTTATGTGTTCACGTGTGTACATGTGTTGAGTGTTCACTTGCACATGTACATGTGTGTATGAGTGCATGTATGCATTTGTTTGTGTGCATGTATGTGTATGTATGTGTGTTTGTGTGCGTGTGTTCATGTGTGCACACGATAGTGTGTGTGTGTGTGTATGCGTGCGTGTGAGCATGATTATGTGCATATGCATGTGTGTATGTGCATATGGGTGTAAATGAGTGTGTATGTGTGTGCATGTGCTTACATGTTCATGTATATATGCATGCATGTTTGTCTGTATGCATGTTTGTCTATGTGTTTTATATGTGCGAGCATGTATGTGTGTATGCATGTGTGTTTATGTGTGTGCATATGTGGGTGGTTGTGTGCATGTTTGTGCATGCATGTCTTTGAGCATAAGTGTTTTTATGCATGTGTATATTTATATGCTTGTGTGTGTACATGGGTGTTACATGTCTCCCTACAGCCATATGCGTGTGTGTATGCATGCTTACATTTATAGGTGTGGGTGTGTGTGTTGATACGTGTGTGTGTGTGTGTGTGCATTGTGAGTGCGTGTGCATTTGTGCATCTGTGTGTTTTCATGTGTGTGTGTGCACGTACTTGCAAGTGACTGTGCTTATTTTGATTTGTTCTTTACAGCGAGTATGTGTGTCCTAGGATGTATGTGTGTGTCATTATGTATGCATGTGTGTGTGTGCACATGTTTGTGTGAGCTTTTTGCATTGTTGGTGTGCACATGTGTTCACCTGTGTATGTATTGATTTTTGTGCTTTTATCATTATATGCATGTGTCAGCATTTGCTTCTATGTGCATATGCTTTTATGTTCCTCTTTATGTGTGCGTATGTGTGTGTGCATGTTTGTGCATGCCTTGGCATGTGTGTCGATGTCTATGCGTGTGCTCTTGCATGTGTACATGCATGGGCTTGTGCATGCATGTTCATGTGTTTGCAAGTACATGCGTGTGTGCGTGTACATGTGATTGTGTGAAAATGTGTGTGTACATGTGTATATGTGCGTGTCCTTATGTAAGCATGTCTATGTATGTACACATGTTTATGTGTGCTTCGTGCATGTGTGTGTGTGCATGTGTGTGCATTGGTGCTTGTGCTTTTGTCATTATATGCATGTGTTAGCATTTGTTTCTATGTGCATACACCTATGTGTTCCTTTATGTGTGTGTGTGTTTGTGCATGTGCACGTGCATGTGTGTGCGTGTGCATGTTGATGCATGCCTTGCATGTGTGAGTGTGTACATTTGTGTGGGTGTCTGTGTGTGCTTGTGCATGTGTACATGCATGGGTTTGTGCATGTGTTTACGAGCACATACATGTGAGCATGTGCGTGCGAGTGTGTGTGGGTATATCTGTGTTGGTGTGTGTGTGTCTGTGTGCTAGTGAATGCACAAACATGCAAGTGCATGTGGGTATTTGTATGTGTAGGTGTGTATGTGTGTATGTGTGAGTGTGTGAATAAATGCATGTATATGTTTGCACAAGCATACATGTGTGGGTGAATATGTGTGCATATGTTCGTGTACATGAATGTGCTTCTGCATGTATGTGATGGTGCATGTTTATGTCTATGTGTGCATACACGTGTGTGTGAATGAGTGTTTGCATGTGTGACTATGTGTGTTTATGTGTGTGTGCCCATGTATGTTCATGTGTGTGTGTGTACATGTGTGAGTGTGTGCACGTGCATACATGTGTGTGTGCATTTGTGTTCATGTATGTGCATATACAATTTTGTGCATTTGTGTGCCTATGTGTACATCTTTATGTTTGTGTATGTATGTGTGTGTGCATATTTGTGATTATGTTTGTGTGTGCATGTATGATTGTGTATATGTGTGTGTACGTGTATAGGTGTGCATGTGTGTGTGCATACATCTTTGTGTTTGTGTGTGCTTCTATTTCTTTTTTTGAGTTTATGTTAGTTTGCATGTGCATGTGTGAATTATTGTGTTCTTATGTGTGGTTGTATGTGTGTGTGTGCATATGTGCTTGTGTGCATGTGTAGGTGCATGTATGTGTGTGCTTTTACATGTTTGTGTGTGTATGTGTATGTGTTTATCTATATGTGCAAATACACATTTGTGAAAGTGTGTGTTTGTTTCTGTATGTGTGTACGTGCATGTGTGCATGTGGACGTGTTTGCGTATGCATATAGGGCTATGTGTGTACATGCGTGTGTGCATGTTTACATGTGCATTGGCATGTGATTGTGTGCTTTTATGTGTGCACATATGAATGTTTCTATGCATGCATTTGTGTTGGCATGTTTTATATGTTTGCACAGGTGTGTATGCATATTTGTCTATGTGAGTATGTATGTGTGTGTGCATGTGCATGTGCATGTGCATGTGCATGTGGGTGTGTGCATGCATGTGTGTGTGTGTGTTGTGTGTGTCTATGTGTAAGTGTACATGTGTGCTTTTCATGCATGCTTACAAGCATGCTTGCACGCGTGTGTATGTGTGTGGATGGGTTTGTGTGTGTGTGCATGTGCATTGTGCAAGCATGCATTTGCATGTGTGTGTGTGTATGCAGGTGTGCATGCATGTTTGTGTTCAAGTGTGTGTACGTGTGTGAGTATTTGTGTGCATGTCTGCATATGCGTGTACATGTCAATATTTGTGTGTGTATTTATGTGAGCATGTGTTTTTTGTACTCTATGTGCATGTATCTTTGTGTATGCATATGTACGGGTGTGTTCACAAGTGTGCAAGTGCATACATTTCTGTGTGTGTGTTTGTGTGCATGTGTACGCATGGGCGTGTGTAAGTGTGTCTATGTGTGTATATGTGTGTATGCATGTGTGTGTGCATATAGGTGTTTGTGCATGTATTCATGCATTCATGTGGCTGTGCATGTGTTTGTTTGTGTGTGGATGTGTGTTGTGCATGTCTGTATGCATGTCTTTGTGTGTGTGAATGTGGATGCATATGTGTATATTTCATTTATTGTGTGTGTGTGTGTGCCTATGTTTGTGTTTGGAGTTGCATGTACATATGTGTGCATGCCTATCCATATGTGTGTGTGTGTCCACGTGCTCCATATGCGAGTGTGTTTATGTGCTTATGCATGTGCATGTCTTCACGTGTGTACGTGGGTGTGCATATGCGTGTGTGTGTGTGCATATGTGAACATCTGTGTGGTTGTGTGTGTGAGAGTGCCTTTGCTTGCATGTATTTATGCATGTTTGTGTACATCTATATGTGCGTTAATGCATGCATGCGTGCATGTGTTCATTTATGAGTGCATGTGTGGGTATGGGTTTGGGTGTTTGTGTGGGTACATGTGTGTGCATTTGTGTTGTGTGCAATTGTGTGTGGGCATGTGTGTATGTGTGTTTGTGTTTGGGTGTGCATCTATGTGTACAAGTAGAGTGTATATGATTGTGCATGTTGCATCCTTGTATGTGTATGTGTTTATGTGTTCATACTTTTGTATGCTATGGACTCATGTGTGTACATGCAAGCAAGTGTGTGTCTATCCATGTGTGTGTGTGTGTCCATGTGTGTGCATGTGAGTGTATGCATGTGTTTGTGTATGTTTTGAGTGATTGCAGGCATGGGTATGGGTTTGGGTATTTTTTCTGGTGTGTGTGTATTAGGGGCATGAGTGCATATGAGCATGTGGGTTTGTGGTGTATGTGCATGTGCATCTGTGTGGTCACGTGTGAGTATGCGTTAATGTGCATGTGTGCACCCGTACATGTGCATAGTGCTTGTGTGTGCACCTGTATGTGTGCATGTGCTTGAGTGTGCACACTTTTGTGTGCTATGTGCTTATGTGTGAATGTGAGGTTGTGTATGTTTGTGCATGTGCTTTTGTGTCCATGTGTGTGCATGCGAGTGTATGCATGCATGAGTTGCATATGTTTGTGTGTGTTATGCACACTGGTGGTGCAAGTTTGTGTGGTTGTGTGGCGTTTGCATGTAGACTTGTGTAAATATATGTATCCGTATGTGTGTATTTGTCAATGTGAGTGCTTGTGTGCATTTTAGTGATGTGCAGTGTATTCCTCTATGTGTGCGTGTGTATCTGTTGGTATATGTGTTTGCATGCATGTGTGCATGTGTGTATCTAGTTGTGTGCATATGTGTATATGTGTGTGTCTACATGATTTGCTTGTGTCTGTGTGCATGTGTATATCTATGTGTGTGTAGGTTTGTGTTGTGTACATGGTGTATGTTGAAGTTTGTGTTTGCATATGAGTGCACACATGTATGTGTGTGTGGGTTCATGTGTTTACGTGTTAGTACGTGAGGGTGGTTGTTCATGTGTGTGTGTACGTAAGTGCATGTGTCTTTGTGTGTGCGTGTGCATATGTGCATATGTTTGTGAATGTCTACTTATGTATGTGTGTGTATGCATGTGCACATGTGTATGCATAGATGTGTATGTGTGTGTGTGTTCTAGTGTGCAAGTGAATTTGTGCATGTTTGTATGCATGTGTGTGTTTTCAAACATTTTTGCATTTCTACAAGCATGTGTTTGCACATGTGCATGTATTTATATGTGTGTGCTTACTCCTACATGTGTTTGTACATGTGTGTGTGCATGTGCATGTGTGAGTTTGTGTGCACATGTGTGCAAGTGTTTGTGTGTGTGTGTGCTTATTTATGTTTGTGTGTGCATGTGCATGTGCTTATGAGTGTGCTTGTGCATATTTTTTTTTATGTATGTGTGGGCATTTGAATGTGTGTGTATGCTTATTTATTCATGTCTTTGTGGGTGAGTGTGAGTGTGTGCTTGTGCATTGGCATCTATATGTGTAGTTGTGTGAGTGCATTTATATGTTTTTACTTCTTTGTGTGTATGGTTGTGCATGGGTGTTTTTGCATGTAATGCATCTATGTATGCATATTTGTGCTTATTTGTGTTTGTGTTTGTGTGTGCATGTATATGTGGTTGTGTGTGAATGTGTGTGTGTGTGTGCGCCTACAGTGCATTTGTATAGATGTGTGTGTACTTGTTCCATTGTATGCATTGTGCATGCATGCATGTCTATGTGTGTGTGTGTGTGTGCACTTATGTGTGTGTGGCATGTCTACATGCATGTCTTTATGCAAACATTTGTGTCATTTGTGTGTGTATATGTATGTGCATTCATATGCATGTGGATGTGTGTGTGTGTGCATATGTGTATGCTTGTATGTGCTCAAGCAAGTGTCTATGTGTATGTGTGCATGTGCATGTGTGTTAGTGTATACATGTGTGTATGTGTGTACACATAATGATGCTATTTGTGTGTGTGTGCTTTTACATGCATATGTTTTGATGTACATGCATGTGCTTGGGTGTGTGTGTGTGTACCTTTCCACAGTAATGTAAGTGTATGCATGTGCATGAGTGTGTGTATGTGTTCGTGTACTTTTGGTTTGATGTGACTATGCGAATGTATGTGTTATGTGCATGCACACATGTGCATGTGTAAGCACATGTTTCTTTGCATGTGTATGCTTGTTTTTTGTTGAGCACACATGCATGTGTGTGTATGTGAGCTTGTTTGTGTATGTATGTTTATGAGCATGTTTGTGTGTGTTCATCTGGGCATGTGTATGCACACCTACATGTGTGTGTGTGTGTTTGTGCATGTGCATGGATGTTTGTGCTTGTGCTTGTCTGCATGTGTGTGCTTGTGTTTGTCTGCATATTTGTGCTTGTGTCCATTTGTGTGTCAGTGCATGTTTGTATTCGTGAGTGGGTTTGTTGTGCATGCATGCATTTGTATGTTTATATGTGCATGAGTATTCATCTATACTTGTTTTTGTTTCTGTGTGCATATATGCATGTGCATTTGTAAGTATTGTTTATTTACATGGATTTGTGTATGTATGTATGTTCATGTGCATGTGTATATGTGTATGTGTTTGTGTGTATATGCATGTGTTTGTGCGTGTGTGCTTGTGTGTGTGTTTTGGTGGGGAATGCATTTGTGTATGTTTGTGTGCTTGCATGTGTGCATGTGTGTATGTGCATGTATATTTGTGTGCATGTCTAGTTGTGTGTGTGTGCATGTGTCTATGTTTTAATGGAAGCGAGTGTGTGGTTATGTGTACATGTGAGTGTTCATGTGTGGATGTGTGTGGGTGTGTACATACCTGAGCCTATGGGTGCATACATGTGTGTGCATATTTTTGCATATGTGTGCATCATAGCATGTCTATGTGCATGCATGTGTGTGTGTGTGCATGGGTATGCATGTGTGTACAAGTGTGCTTGTGCATGTGTCTATGCCTTTTTGTATGTGTTCTTACTTACATGGGGATGGACTCATGTTTGCATACTTATGTCCAAATGTGAATGTGTGTGTGTGTGTGTGCATATGTGTTTATGCACATGCACTTCTCTATGTGTGAGTGAGTGTGTGTGCATCCTTATATGTGTATATGTCTTTGTTTGAGCATGCATTTGCACATGTGTCTGTGTGTGTGTGTGCATGCACAATATATATGTGCCTCTATTTTTTGCATGTGTGTTTGTGTATGTGGATGTTTGTGTAGTACATGTGCATGTTTGTGTATATACATGTTTATGTAAGTGAATGTTCTTATGTGTGTGTGTTAATGTTTTGTATGATTTTTATGTAGGGATGCATATGTGTGAGCATGAATTTGTGTGCTTACAGATGTGTGTGCTTGTGTGCATGCATGTGTGTATGTTTTCTTATGGATGTATGTATGCGTGTGCATGTGTGTATATTTACACATTTGGGTGTGCATGATTATGGAGGTGTGTTCATGCATTCATGCATGTGCATGTAATGTTGTGTACATGTGTGTGCACACTTGTGCTAGTGTACACAAGTGCATGTGTGCATGTGTATGTGTGTGTGTGTTTCTTTGTGTTTGAGTGGTTGTGAGTCAATGTGTGTGTTTATAAGTGTTTGCATGTATGTATGTGAGCGGCATGTAAGTTTGTGTTCATGGATGTGTCTGTGTTCGAGCATATACTTGTATATATTTGGGTGTATGTGTATCTTTGTGCATGTGTGCAAGTGTGTATGTGTGTGTATGAATGTGCATATGTGGGTGAGTGGTTTTGTGGGTGTGTGGGAGTGTGCGCTTGTGTGTGTTTGTAAGTACAAGCAAGTGTGCTTGTATGTGTGCATTTGTGTACATACGTGCATGCATGCATGTGTGTAAAGGGGGGTTGTGTGTGTGCGTGTATGTGCATGTGTGCATATGTGACTCTGCATATGTGTGTTTGTGCCTTTGACTTTGTATGTGCGGGGAGGTGCACTAGCATTTGTGAGCTATGTAAGTGTGTGCATATGTATGTCTATGCATATGCTTATGTGTGTAAGAACTTTCACATTCTTCTATGCTTTTGTGTGTATGTGTGCCTATGAGTTTATGTTTCTTTGTGTGCATTCATGTGCTTATGCTTGTACATGTATGTGTATGTTCCTATATATGTTTTATGTACATGCATGCATGCATATATGTGTGTATGTGCACTTGTGTATGTGTAGCTATGCACCTACATATGTGAGTGTTTCATATGTCTGTGTCTATGTATGTGTGTGTATGAGTGCATTCTTGTATAGGTTTCTGTTTGGGTGTTCACATGCATATGTGTGTATATGTGCATCTGTATTAGGGATGTGTGTATTGGTGTGGGTGTTTGTGTGCATGTATATGCATGTGTGTGTAGGGGTGCACATGTGTTTGTAGGTGATAGTGTGCGTACAAGTGTGTGTCCATGCATGTGATTGTACATGCTTGTGTGTGTGCATGCATGCATGCTTGTGTGTGCGTACAAGTGTGTATGTGTTTATGTCTACATGTGTGTGAATTTGTGTGCATGTCCACGCATGCATGTGTGTGTGTGTGCATATGTGCATGCACGTGTGAGTGCATGTGTTGTATGTGCATATCTATGTATGTGCATGTACATGTGTTTGTGCTTTTGTGCTCGTGTATGTGTTTATGTATGTGTGCATGTGTGTGTGCATATGCATGTGTTTGTGTGGTTATGTGTTCATGTGAGTATGTGTGTATGTGTGTGTGCATGTCTGTGTGTCTGAGTGCACGTGCACATCCATCCATGCATCTCTGTGTGTGTGTGCATACTGCGTATATGTGTGAATATGTGTGTGTGCGTGCATGCTTATGTGCATGTAAATGAATATGTGTTTGTGCTTATGTGTGTTATTATGTGTTTACATGTATGCATGTGTGTGCATGAGTTTGTCCATGCATATGCAGGCATGTGTGTCAACTTTTGTGTATGTGCACATGTGTGTGTGTATGTGTCGATGTGGGTGTACATGTGTGCTATTTACACATGTGTTAAAGGGAAAGTGCATGTGCATAAGTGCATGTGTGTGTGTGTGAGGAGACATGTGTGTACATGTGTGTGGGTGTGTGTGGCAACGTTTGTCTATGTTTGTGCATGCATTTGCATGTGTGTGCATATGTGTGCATAAGCATGCATCAACATATGCACTAGTACGAGTGCAATTGCATGTGTGTGAGTCTGTCTACGTGTGTGTGCATGCTTTTTTTGTGTGTATGCAATTGCATGTGTGTATTTGTGCGTGTGTTCATGCATGCGTGTCTGTGCATGTGTGAGTGTGTTAGGGTATGTTTGGGTTTGTGTATTTGTGTGTCTGCATGTATGTGTTGATTTGTATATGCATGTTTATATGCATGTGTGTGTGTGTGTATTTGTGCTTTTGCTTTAGGCATTTAGGTGTGCATTTGTGTATGTGTGTTTGTATAAGAATGTGAATGTAAGTGTGCATGCACATGCACGTGTATGTGCTAGCAACTTTCTGTTTGTGCTTTTGTATATGCATATGCATAAGTGTATGTGTGTGCATGTACATGTTTGTGTGGGTGTGGGTTTGCAGGTGTGTGCAGACAAGTGCATGCTAGTATGCATAGGCATGTGCGTATGTGTGCAAGCATGTTTAATTGTGCTTGTGTTATTTTGTATGTGTGTGTGTGTACAGGTATGTGTGTGTAGGTGTATGTTTGTACATGTGAGTGTTTGTATGTGTGTTGGCTTGTGCATGTCTGCTTGTGTTCTATGTTCATACACATTTTTTGCATGTGCATTTGTGTTTTTTTTCTTGTGTGCATGTGCATCTGTGGATGTTTGTGTGTGTGTGGTTGTTTGGTTGTGTACTTAAGCATATATGTGATTATGCATGTGCTTGTGCATGCATGTGTGTGTATGTGTGCATGCATGTGTTTGCAAGTGTGTGTGTGTGTGTATGCATGTGTGTGCATTTGTGTCTATGCATACAAAAACATGTGTGTATTTGTGGTTATGCATAGGTGTGTATGTGCATATGTGCATATGCATGTGCATGTGCATGTGCATGTGCATGATTATGCATGTGTGTGCATGCAGGTGTGTGCATAAGTGCATGCATGTGTTTGCATATGTGTGCTCTTACGTGTGTGTGTGTGTGTGGGTGTATGTGCATTATTCTCTCTTGCATGTTCATGTGTGCATTTAAGAGTTTGTGTGCATGTTAGTGAGCATGCAGACATGTGTATCTATGCATGTAAGCATCCATGTACGTACATGTTTGTATTTACATGTGTTTGTGTTTGTATGTGTATGTTTACCTACACTAATGTGTATATGTGTATGTGTGTGCACATGTGCAAGTGCGAGTTTGTATGCATATGAGTGTGTTTGTGTGTGTATGCATGTGTGCTTGTGTGCATGTGTGCGTACATGTGTGAGTTTTTGCATGACTATCTGTATACATGTGAGCATATATGTGTGTGTGTACTTATGTGCATGTATGGGTGCATATGTGTAAGTGTTTGTGTTCATGTGTAAGTGTGTGTGTGTATGTGTGTGCATGTGTGTGTGTGTGTGAATGTGTGTGTGTATGTGTATATGTGCATGTGTGTGTGCTTGTGCATGTATTTGGGTGCATGTGTGTACATGCATGTGCATGTGCATATGTGCTTTTGCTTGTGTATGTGTGTATGCATATAGATGTGTGCATGAGTGTGCATCAGTATGTATGTGTGTGCATGCATTTTTATGCATGTGCGAGTTTCTGTGTGCTTATGTGTGTGCATATGAGCATGCCTCTGCATGTATATGTGTGCATGAATACACACATGTGTGTATGTGCATGTGTTTGCATTGGAGCACTTGTGTGTGCACATGTGCGTGTGTATACGTGTTCAGGTGTATGCTTGTGGGCATTTGTGCAAGAGCATTTGTGCAAGTGTGTGGGTGTGTGCTCACATGTGTATTTTTGTGTAGTGCATGTCAATGTGCACGTGTGTGTTTGCTTGTGTGGGCATCATTATGCATGTGCATGTCTGCAGGAGTGTATGCATGTGCATGCATGCATGTGTGTGTCCTAACGCATGAATGCATGTGTGTGTGTGTGTATTTTAGTGTCTATGATTGTTTTTGTGTGTGCATGCGTATGTGTGTGCTTGCATGGGCATGTGTGTGGGTGTGTGTGCATATATATGTATGTGCATTTGTTAAATATAATGGCACATGTACATTAGAGCATACATGCACATGTGTATGTGTGCGTGAGTATTCATGTTTGTAGTTATGTGTGTCAGCATGTTCATGTTTGTGAGGGGGTGAGTGTGGGTGCACATGCTTGTGTGCATATGTGCATACCTATACATGTGTGCATGAGCATGTGTGCCTGTGTTTGCATATGTGTGTGCATGTATACTTAAGTGTGTGTGCACTGGTTTGCCCGTATTTATTCGTGTGTGTTTTCATGTGTATGAGAATGTGTGGTTGTATGTATGTGCATGTATAGATGTGAGTGTATGCATACAAGCATGTGTGCGTGTTCTTGCACATGTATAGTCATGTGCACACGTGTGTGTTTTATGAGTGTGTGCACATGTGTGTGTCTTTGTGTGTGTGTACATGTGCAGCTATGTTTGTGCAAGTGTGTATACATGTGTGTATACATGTGTGTCACTTAAATATGCATGTTCCTGTGTGTATGTGTTTGTGTACACATTTGTGTATACCTAGGCACACTTGTTTGTGTGCACTTGTGTTCTTCTATGTGTGTTTGTGTGCATATATGTACATCTATTTGTAGTTGTGTATATGCTTAAGTGTGTGCATGTTCATGCTTGTGTCAATGTTTTCATGTGCCAACATCTCTATGTGTGTGTGCAAACAGGTGTGCATGTGTGCATGTGTGCATGAATGCACAAGTGTGTGTATGTAGGTGTGCATACATGTGTGAATTTTTTTAAGTTTTTAGGTTCATGTGTCCACGTGCATGTGTAAATGTGTGTTCTCATGCTTGTGCGATTATTTATGTGTGTGGATGTATTCTTATGTATATGTGCATTTGTGTGTGTGTGTGTGTTTGTGTGCATGTATTCTCAAATATGCATATCTATGTGTGTATGCATACATATGTGTGCAAGTGTGCATGTTTGTGTGTGTGTGTATCAAAGTAGGTACTTGTGCATGTCTGTGCTTGAGTGATCCTACATGTGCAGGTCTATATGCATTTATGCATGTGTTTGGATGTGTTTAAGCCTACAAGTGTGTGTGTGTACTTGTATGGGTGCCTGCAACATTATGTAGCTATGTGGGTGTATGTGCCTTTGTATGTGTGTGTTTGTGCATTCATTGGTATGCACATGTGGGTAAGTGTATTTGTGTGTGCGTGTTTGTGTGTGTAGTTGTATGTGTGTGTGTAAATGCATATGCGCATGTCTACATGTTCGTGTATGTGTGTGTGCTTTTCTATGTGCCTGTTTGTGTACGTGTGCAACCATGTGTATGTGCATGAGTGTGCCAATGTGTGGGTGTGTTTGCATGTATATGTGCATGTGTGTGCTCGTACATGTGTGTTTGCATATGTGCATGTCTATGTGTGTGCATGTGTGCATTTGTGTGAATGCGTGTGAGTGTATTTTTGGACACACTTGTGTTATGCATGTGTGTGCACAATTGTGTCTCTATGTGGGTGTATGTACATGTGTGTGGGAGTATATGCACCTACATATGCATGCCTGTGTGCTTGCATGTGTGTATTTGGGATTTTGTATATGTTTTGGTTTGTTTACATGTTTATGTTTGTGCATGTGTGTGTGTGTCAGTGCGAGTTTATGTGCACATGTGAATGTGATTGCATGTATACAAGTTTGTGCATTAGTGTTTGAGTATGTGTGTGTGTGTGCGCATGTGTTTGTTCTATGTCCAGTTCTATGTGTGCATGTGAGTGTGTGTCTAGGTGTGCATGTGTCCATGTGTAAGTGTCTATGCATGTGCGTACACATGTCTTTGCATTTGTGTGCATGTTTCTACATGTGTGTGAGTGTGTATGTGTTTCTTTTTGTGTGTATGTACATGTGTGTATTTCTGTGCATGCATATGAGCATATGTGCATGTGTCTACATGGTTGCAAGTATATGTGTGTGTGTGTGAGAGAGAGAGCTCATGTGCATGTGTGTGTGTGTGCTAGCTCTTGTACTTGTGTGTGTGTGTCTGTTAACTCTTGTACTTGTGTGTGTGTGTGTGTATGCATGTATGTGTGCATGCATGTGTAAGCTTGTGTCTATGTGTGTGTGTTGGTGTACTTGCATGCATGCATGTATGTGTGAGCATGTGCTTTGTTCAGGTGTATATGTTTATTTGTATTTGTGTGTAATTGTGTATACCTTTGTATGTGTGTATATGTGCTTGTGCATGTGCGTGTGGATGTAACAGTGTGTATATGTGTGCATGTGTGTGCATTTTTATGTTTTTGTGTGTGGGTGTAGTGCATGTATGCATGTTTGTGTTTATGCATGTGTGTGTTAGTGTGTGAGTGCATGCAACGTTGCCATGTGTGTGCATGTTAGTGTATACGTGCATGTCTTCATGTGCTTTAATGTGTGTGTGTGTGTGTTTATAATTATGTGTGTATATATAACTATGTGTGTGTGTGTTTATGTGCGTGTGGTTGTATGTATTTATTTGCATGAGTTCCAATGTGTGTGTGCATATGTGTGTGTCTTTGTGTGTGTGTATATATATGTGCATGCGTTTAAGTATGCAGGAGTGTGTATGCATACTCGTGCATGTTTATGTGGGTGTATGTGTTTATGTGTGAGTGTGTTTATGTGTGTGTTTGCGCATGTGTGTGTATGTGTGTACAAATAAGTGGGTGCATTTGGGTGCATGTGTGAGTGTGTACATGTGTATGCATGTTTACACATATTTGTGTACATGTGTATGAGTGCCTATATTTGTTCTTGAATGTACACTTATGAGTGTGCATGTGTGTGAGTGCATGATGGTGCATGCGTGCTTGTGTGCATGCATGTGACATGGCTGCATGTGTGCAAGCATGTGTGCATGCATGCATGCATGTTTCTATGTGTGTGTGTGTGTGTGTGCATTCGTGTGTATGTGTTTATGTGTGCATGCATTTGCATTTGTGTATATGTAGGTGTGTTATTGTGTGTATGTGTCTGTGGGTGCATGTGGGTTTGTGCATGCATACATGCATGCATGTGTGATTGTGCTTTGTGTAATTGTATATGTGCATGAAGTTGTGCGAGTGAGCGTGTGTCTGATTGTATGTGTGCATGTGTGTGTGCATTTGCGTTCATGTATGTGCACATGAGATTTTGTGCATAGGTGTGCCAAAGTGTACATCTTTGTGATTGTGTGTATGGGTGTGTGTGTGTGTGCATATTTGTGATTACATTTGTGTGTGCATATGTGTGCACATGTATGACTTTGTATTTGTGTGTGTGTATAGGTGTGCATTAGTGTGTGTGTACATGTTTGTGCTTGTGTGTGCTTATGTTTTGATATTTGATATTATGTTCGTTTGCATGCACATCTGTGTATTCTTGTGTTCCTATGTGTGTATGCATGTGTGTGCATGCATGTGCATTTGTGTGTGATTTGCATGGATTGGTTTGTGTGCATATATTTGTGTGTGTAAGTGTGCATGTGAGTATGTGTGTCTACTTGCATGTATGGGTGGGTGCATGAATTTGTGTGTATAGATGCATTCTTATGAATGTGTCTATGCATGAATGTGTGCACGTGCGAGTGTGTGTGCATGCATATGCATGCTTATACATGTGTTTGTGTGTGTCTACACTCGCTTATGAGTGAGTGTGTGATTGTGAACATGTATGCATGTGCATGCTTGCACATGTGTGTGTATCAATATATGCATGCACATGTGTGCTCATGCACATGCATGTATGTGTTAGTGTATGTTATGCACGAATATGTGTGCATGGGTGTCGATGTGGCTATGTGGCCATGTGAGGATGTGCATTCGTCTATGTGCACACCTGTGTGTATGCATGTGTGTTTGTGCTTGTGTGTGTGTGGGTTTGTGTGTAGGTACATGTGCATGTGTGTACATGTTTATGTCTTTGTGGCTATGTGCTTGAGTGTGTGGACATGTGTGCGTGTCTCTGTGAGCTTGTGCATGTTTGCATGCATGAATTTGTGCATGTGTGTGGGTTTGTGTGTGTGAATGTGCATGCATGTGTGTGTACACATGCATTTGTATGGAAGTGTGTGTAAGTGTGTGCGTGTATGTGTGTGCGTGTGTGTTTGTACGTTTCTATGCTTTTCAATATCCGTACATGTGTTTGCATCTTATTACATGGTTTGTGGGTGTTTCTATGTGTGGGTATGATTACATTTTTGTGAGTGTGCTTGTGTGTGTACACAAAGGCATGTGTGTGCTTGCGTACATGCATGTGTGCTCATGTGTGTGGGCATATCTATGATTATACATATGCGTGTATATGTGTGCTTATGCATTCCTATTTGTGCATGTGTGTGCTTGTTCATAGTGTGCATGCATATGTTTGTGTGATACATTTGTGCATGTTTGTGAGCTTGTGCATGTGAATATGTGTGAGAAATCATGCATGTGTATATGTTTGCATGTTCATGCCTCTGTCTATCTGGGTGTGTGGATGTTTGGGCATGCTTGTGTGCATGTTTACATGTATGTACGAGTGTGTGGATGTTAGTGTGCAAGCATTATTGTATGTTTGTGTATTTATACAAGCATGTGTGCACATGCTTGTGTCAATGTGTGTGTGAGTGTGTGAGTGCATGTGTGTGCATTTGTGTGTGTTTGTGATTATGTGTCTTTATGTGCATGTGTACTTGTATATGCATGTCCATGTGTGTGTGCATTTGCGTGTGTGCATGATTGTGCATGTATGAATACATATCTGTGTGCACACACTTGAGAGATAATGTGTATGCATGTGAGTGTGCATGTGTGTATACTTGTGAGGGCATGTGTGCTTGCAAGTACCTATTTAGGTGCTTGGGTCTATGTGTGTGTGTTTGTGCTTTTGCTAGTGCAAGTGTATGTGTGTCTACAAGTGAGCTGTTGTGTGTGCATGTTTGTATGCATGCTTGTATGTGTGTGTATTTCTTTGTATATATGTGTTCTGTGTGTGTGCATGCTTATGTGTGTGCATGTGGGCTTTTGTGTAGAACTGTGTGTGCAAAAGTGTGCCTATGTGTGGGTGTGTTATCATGTATATGTGCAATGTTTGTGTGTGCATGCATGCATGTGTACATGTGTATGCATATATGTGTGTGATCATGTGTTGGCATGTGCATGTTTGTTTGTGTGTGCGAGTGCCTTTTTGCACTAATGTGTGTATGTGAGTGTGTACATTGCTACTTGTGTCTGTGTAGGTGTGTATGTAGGTTTGTGTGTGTGTGTAAGGGCACACATTTGTGTATGTCTATGTGTGTGCATGCATATTTTTGTTTGTGAGTTCGTGCATGTGTTTCTTCATTAGTGTGTGTTTTTGTGCATATGTGTGTGTGGGTGCATGTTTTTGTGTGCATGTATGTTTGTGTGGATGTGTTTGTGTGTGTTTTTGCATGCTTACAAGTGTGTGTGTGGGTGTGAATGCCTGTGCACATGTGTGTGCATATATGTTTGGGTGTTACTATGCATGCAGGCATGTGTAAGTGTGAATGCTTATGCATGTGTGCATGTGTGAGGGTGTATATGTATCTGCATGTGTATGATTGTGTGTGTGCATGACTATGTTTATGCTTGTGTGTGTGTGCTTGTGTGTGCATGTGCACGTGTGCATGGCTGTGCATGGGTGCATATGTGTTAATGGAAATGCATGTGCCTATGTGGCTATGCATATACAAGTAAGTGTGTGTGTGTGTGTATGTGCACAAGCATGTTTGTATGTGTGCATGAGCATTTGGGCATATGTGCATGTGTAAGCATATGTATGTATGTATGCATGTGTGTGTGCATACATTCAGACATGCATGAGCATGTGCTTTATGCTAGTGTATGTGTGCATATGTGTGTGTGCATGTGTATGTGTGTGTGAGCATATGTGTGTTTTTCTTTTTTTGTGTACATGTGTGTGCATGTGTGAATGTTTATGGGTGTACATGTGAGCTTGTTTGTGTATGTGCATGTGTGTTAGAGTGTGTGTGCATGCATATGTGTGAGTTTGTGCATTTGTCTATGTGTCTACGATTTTTTTCTATGTTTATGTATGTGTGCATGTGCATGTACATGTTTGTCTACTTATGTTCCATTATGTATGCATGTATGCATATATTTGTATGCATGTGTGTACTATGTGGCTGTAGGTGCATCTGTGTTCTTTTAAGCATGTATGCATGGTTATGCATTTGTATGTGTCTTTGTGCACATGTGTGTGCACATTTGGGTTTGTACATGTGTGTGCATGCTTATGTGTTTGTGTGTGTATATTAGTTTATATGTTATGTATACGGGTCTACGTGTGTGCATCTGAGCCTTCGTATGTTCGTATGCATGCGTATTGTCATGTGTGTTTGTTTGGGCATGAGCTTGTCTTCATGTGAGTACAAGTGTGTGTGTCTGTACACATGTGTGCATATGTGTGCATGTTTGTATTTATGTGCTTGTGCTTGTGTGTGTTTATGCATTTGTTTGTGCACGTGTTCATGTGCATGTGTGTTGGCAAACAAGCACGTGTGTGATTGTGTGTGTATGTGTGTGTGTATGTTCATGTGTGTGTTCATGCTAGCATGCATGTGTTAATGCATGTGCATGTGAATGTGCATGTATGTGATTGTGTGTGTGCATGTTAGTACAAGTATGCACGTGTGTGTGCTTTCGTGTTTGTATGTGTGCATGTGTGTGATTTTTTATGCATGTCTATTTATGAGTGTGTTTTTGAGTTTGTGTACACTTGTGCATGTGCATGTGCTTGATTCTGAATGTGTGTGCGTGTAATGGTGTACATGTGCGTAATTGTGTTTGCATGTGTTTGTAGTGTGTGTGTCTGTGTTTACATGTGTTTGTTTATGTGTATCTACATGTAGGTGTGTTAGTAGAAGCATGTGCATCTATGCTTATGCGTATGCATGTGCATGTGTATGTGAGTGTGTGTGAATGTGTGAGTGTTTGTGTGTGTGTTTTGGTGCATGTGTGTGTGCATCATAAATGTGTGTATGTGTGTGATTGCATGCGTGTATATGTGCTTATGTCAAATGTGGGTCTGTGTATTCTTCTGCATGGATCATCTTGCAAGTGTTTGTGTGTGTGGTTGTTTATGTGCATTCATGCACACATGTGAATATGTGTGTGCGTGCATGAATGTGTGTATTTGTCTATGTGTATGCATGCATGTTTTTGCATGGTTTTGTTTGTGCATATGTTTGTATATGTGCATGTGTGAGAGTATGTGCATGCTTATAAGCACATCTATTTCAATGTGCTTGTGTGTGGGTCTTTGTGTGTATATATGTGCATGTGTGCACGTGTGTGCATGTGTTCATGCATATGTGTGTACATGTGCACATGTGTTCATGCATATGTGTGTCCATGTGTCGTTGCATGCATGTGTGTGTGTGTGTGTGTTCGTGTTTGTTTATGTGTGTCTGTGCATGTCTTTGTGTGCATGCATCGTTGTGTTTGTCCATGTGTGTCTGTTGGTCCATGTGTGTGTATGTGAGCATGCATGGGGGTGTGTGTGTGTTTGCTGGTTTTTGCATCTATGCAAACTTGTGGGCATTGTGTTCATGCATGAGTGTGTGTATATTTATGAAGTTGTTCATGTTTGTATGTGTGTGTGTGCATATATGCATGCTTACACATTTGCATGTCTGCATGTATATGTGTGTGGTCGTGTGTGCATGTTTGTACTTGTATTTGTTAGGGTGTGCCATATGCATGTGTGCGTGAGTGTGCTTGTGTGCATGGGTGTATCTTGGTCTATGTGCATGCGTGTGTGTGTGTGTATGTGCACATGTGTGAGTGTACATGGATGTGCGTGTGTGTGTGCATGTGTGTGTGTGTTTGTGTGGGTGTGTGTGTATGTGGCTTCATGCTTGCTTGTGAGTCTATGCATGTGCTTGCACATGCATGTTCAAAGTCATGTGTGTTGTGCATTTGTATGTGTGCATGGGTACATGCATCTATTTGTGTGTGTTTGTGAGTATGCATGTGCATGTGTATGAATGAGTGCACTTGTGTGTACATGTGTGCATGTGTGTGGGCATGTTTGTGTGTAAGTGAGTGTGTATTTGCATGCTTGTGTTTGAGTGTGGATAAATGAGAATGCAGGTGTGTGTATGTGTGTGCATGCATGTGAGTGTGCATGTATTCATTCATGTATGTGTGTGTGTTTATGTGTGCAAGTGTGTTGTGTGCTTGTGCATGTGTGTAGGTGTGTGTGGCTGCACATGTTTTTGTCTACCTATGTGTGTGTATGCATGTTTGTGTATGTCAAAATGTTTGGGTATTTGCACATGCATGTGTGTTTTTGTGTGTGTGCATCCACATGCATGCATACAAATATATGTGTGTGTGTGTTTTTTGTTCAGGTGTGTCTATGTGTGTGGGTGCATGTGTGTACAGATGTGTGTGAAGATCTATGTGATAGCTATGCACATGCTTATGTGCATGTGTGTGTGCTTACTTGTGTGTGCATGTGTCCATGAGTGTGTATGTGTGTGCATGTCTATGTGTTTATGAGTGTACGCATTTGTACGTGTGCTTGTTGTGAGCATGTGTGTCATGGTGTCTATGTGCAGATGTGTGTTTGTGTGCATGTGCATGTTTATGTGCTTATGCATTCATGTCTATGTATGTGTTTGCATGCATGCATATCTGTGTGTTCATATGTGTGGATGTGTGCAAGTATGTGTTTGTGTGTGTGTGTGTGCATGTAAGCAAATATGTGTATGTGTTTTAGTGCACATCCATGTGTGCATGTCTTTGTCTGGGTAGGCATGCATGTGTGTATTATTTCATTTCTTCATGCATGTGTGTTTGCACAAATGTGTGTGTGTGTGCATGCGTGTGTGTGTGCGTGCACATGTGTTTGTGTTATGTGTGTGCATGTGTGTATGTGTGTGTGTTTGCATGCATGTAGATGTGTGCATATTTATGTACATGTGTGTTTGTGAATGTGTGTGGGATTCCATATATGTGCATTTGCATATATGTGTCTGTACATATGCATGTGTGTGTGTAAATACATATGCACGAGTGTGTGTGTGTGTGTGAGTATATTTTTGTGTGTGTATCTATTTGTGGGTCTTTGTGATTGTGTGTGTGCATCTGCATGTCTGTGTTTGTGCATGAAAGCATGTGTTGGTGTGTGTGGATGGCATGTGGGAATATTTTTGTGTGTGTTCATGAGTATGTGAGTGTGCTCATGTGCATTTGTGTGTGTATTTGGTAGTTGATGTGTGTTGGCATGTGCATGTGTGTACGTGGGGTTACGTGCATGTGTGTACACATGCACATTTGTGTAGGTGTGCATTCATGGGTGTGCACATATGTGCATGTGTGCTAGTGTACATGCTTGTGTGTTTGTAAATGTGTATGTGTATACATACTTGTTGGGGTATGTGTGCATGTGCATGTGTTTGTGTATGCATGTGTCTATAAAAATATGTGTGTATGTACTTCTATATGTTTGTGTGCATGTATGCATAAGCTTGTGTGTATGTGAGTGCATATGTGCATATGTTCTGTGCATATGTGCATGTGAGCATGCTTGTGTGTGTTTGTGTGTATGAGTGCATGAGTTTGTCTACATGTACATGTGAGTGTGATTGCACATGTGCATGCATGGCTTTGTGTGTACGTAATTGTGCCTATTTGCATGTGTGGTTGTTCATGTGTGAACATGTGCATTTGTGCATGTGTGTGTGTGCATGTGCATTACTATGTGTGTGTTGCCTACATGCAATGCATTGTGTGTGTGTGGGTGTCTTTGTATGTAGCTATGTGTGAGTGTCTATGTACATGTGTGTTTGTGTGCATTTGTATCTTTTGTGGGGGTGTGTGTACATGGCCATGTGCATGTGTGTTCTTGCATATGTCCATGTGCATACGTGTATATGTGCATGTGTGTACCTTTGTGTGTTAGTGTTTACATGAAGCATGTTTTTGTGTTTTTATGTGAGTGTACACATGTATGCATTTTTGTGTGTGTGTGTGTGCATTTGCCTGTAGGGTGCTTGTGTGTTCATGTGTGTGTGCCTTTGCATGTGCATGTGAGCACGTGTGTGTGTGATTGCTTGAGCTTGTGCATGTGCATTTTCATATATGCATGGGTACCTACACACATGTGCATGTAGGTGTTTATTTATGTGTGTGCTTGTCCATATGCCTATATGGATTCACATGTGTGTGTACATCTGTGTGCACATGCATGTTTGTGAATGTGTGTGTGTGGGCATTAGTAAGAATAAAAACTTGTGTGTGTGTGTATGTGTTTGCATGTGTATATGTGCATGAGAGTGTGCATGTGTGTGTGTATCAATGTGTGTATATGTGTATGTTTATGTGTGCTTTTCTAAGTGTGTGTCTATATGTGTGTGCATATGTGCATGTAGCTGTATCTGTGTGTATGTGTCTACATGTTAGTGTGTGCATGTGCATGAGTGTTTGTTTGTGTGGATGTGATTGTGCATGTGTGGTTTTGTTTGCTTGTGTGTTTATGTGCATGTGCGCATATGTAAGTGCTTGAGCATGAGTGCCTATGGGTGTGCAAGTGTGTACCTATGCATGTGCATGTGTGTTCTTACATGAGGGTGTGTAAATGTGCATTTTTGTGGATGTGTGTGCATGTGTATTTGAACATGTGTACGTGTGTGTGTGTGTGCATGTATGTGTGTTGATGTGTATGTGCTTACTTTCATGCATGTGTGTATTTGTGCATCTAGGATGAGTGTGTGTGCTTGTGTGCACATGTTTGTTTGTACGTGTTTGTGTTCATGTCTATGTGTTTATGCATCCATTTTTATGTCATTGTGTGTATTGTGCATCCTTGTGTGTGTGTGTGTACCTATTCCTACATGTGTGCATGTCCCTACATGTGTGTGCATGATTGTGTGCATTCGTGTTTGTGTGCATGCATGTGTACTTTTGTGTGCATAGGTGTGCTTGTACAAGTCCTCACGTGTTCATGTGTGTTCTTGTGCATGTGTACATGCGCATTTTGTGGTTATATATATGTGTGTGGATGTGTGTATGGATGTGTGCGTGCACATGTTTATGTGTGTGTGTATGAGCATGTGTTTGTATGTGTGCGTGTGTGGGGATAAAAGGTTGTATATGTGGATGTATGTGCATACGTACTTGTGCATGTGTGCAGGTGCATGTGTGTATGCATGAACATATGTGTGTGCATGAGGTTACATGCATGCATGCATGTGTGTATGTGTGTTATAATGTGTGGGTTCCTGTGACTATATACAAATAAATTTGTGCGTGTAAGGGTGCACGCATGTGTGTTTTCCTATGTGTATATGTATCCATGCATGTGTGTGTGTGTCATGCAAGTGCGTGTGCTTGTGTGTGCATTTTTGTGTGTATATATGTGCATGTTTGTGTGTGTGTGTGTGCACTTATGCATGTTCATATTTTTATGCATGTATGTGTGAGTGTGTCTGCATGTGTGTATATGTGCATGTGAAACTGTTTGCTTGCGTGTGCATGTGCATGTGTTTAAATGCTTGTTCATGTGTGTGCATGTATGCACGTGTATGTAAATGTGTGTCTACACATGTGTGTATTTAAGTTGGTATGTGTATGTGTGCATGAGTGCTTATGTGTGGATGGATGCATACATGTGTGTATTTACAAGTGTGTGTGAGCATGTCTATATGTATACATGCATGCATTGGTGCATGCATGTGTGTGTCTTTGTGTGTGTACATGTGTTTTGTGTGTGTGTGTGACACTTCGTGTGTGCATGTATATGTATGTGTAGGTATGTATATGTGTGCGTGTGTGACCATGCATATCGTATATTGAACAATGTGTACATGCAAGTGCGTGCATTTGTCCATGTGTGTGTGCATGCATTTGTTGCAGCCTATCCGTGTATGTGCATGTGTGTTTGTGTGTGGGTTATCCTTGTGTTCGTGCATGCATTTGTGCATGTGTGCATGAGTTTGTGCATGTGCTTCCATACATTTTTTGCTTATTTGTGTGACTCTGTGTGCATGTTTTTGTGTGGATGCTTGTGCATGTGTACGTGCTTGTGTGTCTATGTGTTCATATATGTAAGTATCTATCTATGCATGTGGGTCTGTGTGTGTGTGTGTGTATGTATGTGCATGTGCATGTGTTCTTGTGTGTGTTGATGTGATTGTGCATTTGTGGTTTTATTTTTGTGTCTGTTTATGTGCATGTATGTACCTATGCATGCGAATGTGTGTTTGAGTATGAGAGTGTGTGTGTGCATATTTGTCTGGGTGTTTGTGTTTGTGTGCATGTGGGCATGCTTGCATGTATATATGTGGGTGTGCATGTGCTTATTTGCATGCATTTGCATGTATTTGCATGCATGCATAAGTATGTGTGTGTGCTTGAGTGTGCGTTCACGCATGTGTGTGTTTTTGCATGTGCATTTTTATGTAGTTATGTGTGTTGTGTATCCATGTGTGTATGTGTGTGTTTGTGCATGTGCAGGCATGTTTGTTTATGATTATATCCATGAGTGTATGTGCGTTTACATGCATGTGTGTATGCATGAGTCTGCTTGTGTGTGTGCTCATGTGTTTATGTATGTGCATGTGCATGTGTGTGTGTACGAGCATGTGTTTGTGTGCACATGTGTGTGCGAGCATGTGTTTGTGTGTGTGTTTATGTGCACATGTGTGTAGGTGTGTATGCATGCATGTGTGTCTTTATGCATTTCTATATGTATGTACAAGTGCATGTGTGTACGTGCATATTTTTGTAGGTTTTATACTTGCATGTATGTGTTTGTTTGTGTGTGTGTGTGTGCATTTGTATGCATGTCTTTATGTGCATGTGCATTTGTGCATGTGCATAGATATGTGTATATCTATGTGCATTAGTATGTATGTTTGTGCATGCATGTGTATGTGCTTGTGTGAGCACATTGTGTTCTTGTGTCTATGCACATGTGCAGGTATGTCTGTCCATGTATGGTTATGTATGTGTATGTGTGTGAGTATATGTGTGTGCTTGTGTGTATGTGTGCGTCTGTCGTGCATGTGCTCTTTTGTGAATGTGTAAGTGCAAGTGCATTCATGTGCATGTTTCTACAATGTTATGTGCACATTTGTGCATGTGTATATACATGTGTTTGTGTCTACACATGTGGGTGTGTGAGTACATGTGCATTCATGTGTGTTTATGCATGTTTGTGCATTTCTACTTATGTATGAGCATGTGGACATGTGTGCATTGGTATGTTTGTTTGTTTGTGTGTGTGATCATTTGTGAGTCTATGTGTGTGCATGTACATTTGTATGTCTATAGCTATGTGCGTGCATGCATGTGTGTTGGTGTGTAGAAGTATGTTTATACATGTGTGCATGTGTATGTGTATGTGGGTTCATGAGCGTGTTCATGTGTGTGTGAGTCTTTATGTGTATATGTCTGTCTGTTAACATGTGCGCATTCCTATTTTTGCGCATATGTGCGTGTCTACATGTGTGTTTGTGTTTATTCAACTGTGCATGTGCTTACACCTATGTGTTTGTGTTTGCACTCGCATGTGTGTGTGTGCACTTGTGTGCATGTGTATCTATGTGTCTGTGTGTGCGTGAATATGTGCACATGGTCATGTTTGTGAATGTGAGACTTTGCATGTATGTACGTGAGTGTGTTTGTCAATATTGATGTGGGTGTGTGTGTGTGTTTGCATGTGTGTATAGGTGTTTGTGTGGAAGTCTTTGTGTGTTCCTATGCATATGTGTGCATGTGTGTGTGCATGTATATGCTTGTGCATGTGTGTGTGCATTCATGATTGTGTGTGTGCTTGTGTGCTTGTTTGTGTGAGATCATGTCTATATCTATATGTGTGTTTATACATATACATGTCTGTTTGTGTGTGTCTATGTGTGTGCATGGACATGTGTCTACGTGTGTTTATGTACATGTGTGTATGTTCCTTTGCATGTGTCTTCGTTTGGGAATAAGCATATGTGTGTGCGTTTTTGTGCATGAGTGCATGTGCACTGATGCATGTGTGCATGAGTGCATGCTATGTGTATATGTGTGCGAGTGTGTGTGTGTGTGGCTATGTGTGTATGTGTGTGTCTGTGTGTGTGTGCATCTGAGAGTGTGTGTGTTGTGCATGTGTGTGTTTGTGTGTGTGGGCATGTGTGTGGGTCTGCATATGTGTATGTATGTGCATGTGTGCATGCATGTGTAAGTCTATGTGTGTGTTCATATGTGTGTTTGTGCATGTTTGTGTACAAGTGCTTATGCATTTGTGTGCATGTACAGGTGCTGACACTTGTGTTCACTCCTATGTGTGACCATGTTTATGTGCGTGTGTGTGCACTTGTGCATATATGTGTGTTCTTGTGTTCGTGTGTGTCTAGGTGCATGTGCGTGTGCATGAATCTGTACGTGCTTATTCATGTGTATATGTGTGTATTAGTTTGTGTGAACATGCTTGTGTGTTTCAGTGTCAAATTATGTGTGTGTGCACATGTATGTATGCATGTGTTTACAAATGTGTATGTTTCTTTATGTTTGCTTATACATGTTTATGTAACTGTATGTGCATTTTTGTGTGAGTACTTGTGTGTGCATCTACATGTGCTTATGCTTGCATTAATTTGTGTGCATGGTTGGGTGGGTGTGTGTGTGTGTATATTTGTGCATTCATGTGTAGATGTGGGCATGTATGTGTGATTGTTAGAGTACATGCGTGCTTATTTTGGTATGCATGTGTGCGATTTGCATGCTTGTGTGTGCAGTTGCGTTGATTTGGGTGTGCATGCATGCATGCATGTATGCTTTTATGTACGAGTGCCTAGGTGTATGTGTGTGTTTGTGCATGTATGTCTGTGCACGTGTGCATTTGTATATCTGTGTGTGAGTATGTTTATGTGCATGTGCATATGACTACATGTGTTTCTATGCATGGTTGCATGTATGTGTGTGAGCATATGTGTGAGTGTGTGTGTGTAACGTGTGCATATGTATGTGTGTTTTTAGGCACTTATACATGTTTGTGTGCTTATTTTTGTTACTATATATGTGTGTGCACGTATGTTTACGTGCATATGTGCACATGTGAGTGTGCGAGTGTAAGCATGTGCATGCATGCATATGTGAGTTTGTACATGGACATTTATGTGTGTTTGTGTGTTTATGCATATGTGAGTGTTTATGCTTGTGTTTGTGTGGGTGGATGCATGCTTGCATGTATGCAAACATTTGTGCTTGTGTGTGTGTGTGTGTGTGGTTGTGCATTTTTCATGTTCATATGTGCATGTGTGTGCATGTGAGTGTGGGTGTGGGTGTGTGCATGTGTTTGTGTGTGTTTGTGTGCATGTGTGTAGGCATATCTGTGTGTGTATATGTGTGCAAGTGTCTGTGTGTGTTAAACATACACAAGTGTGTGTGATTATGTTCATGTGTGGGTGTTTGTGTGAATGTGTGTGTGTGTGTATGGGTACATGAGTGCATGTGTGTGTTGTGTGTTTTGCTTCATGTGTTTACCCATGATCAGAAGTGTGGGGGTGTCTTTGTTTGTTTGTGTTTATGTGTCTATGCAAGTGTGTGCAATGGGGTGTGTGTGTGTGTGTTTGAGTATTTTGGTGCATACGTGAGCGTGTAAGTGCTTTTTTGCTTACATGAGTATGTATGCGTGTGGATGTTATGTGTGTGCCTTGTTCATGTACATGTGAGTGCGTGTGTGTGCATGTGTGTATGGGTTTTGTTTGTGTGTGTACACATATTCATGTGCTTGCTTTTATTTGTGCATGTTTGTGCATAGTTATGTGTTTGTGCATGCATGGGCATGCACGAATGTGTGCATGGGTGCACGTGTGAGTGTCGTATGTGTATGCGCTTGTGTTCGCATGTGTTTATAAATTAGGATGGGTGTGCATTCCAATATGTTTTATGCATCCATGTGTGTGCATCTATATACATATGTGTGCATGCGTGTGTGTGTGCATGTTTGTGTGTGTCTGTGCACCCATGCATGTTTATGTGCCTGTTTGAATGCATGCATTTGTGTGCATGTGTATGCATGTGTCATTGTGTGTGCATTTGCATTTGTGTGTACATGTGTGTGTGTGTGGGTGTGAGTCTATTTGCATATTTGTGTCTTTGTGTGTATATGTCTGAGTATATTTGTATGTGTTCTTAGGATGTGTGTAAGCATGCCTTCATACAGATCTATGGGTGTGCATGTGTGCATGGGTGCATAAGCTTGGGCTTGTGTGCACCTATACATGCGAGTGCTTGGTTCATGTGTGTGGGTGCATATGTGTGCTTGTATTTGTACGTGTGTGTGTGTGTCTACAATGTTGATGTCTGTGTGTTCATCTTGTTGTGTGTATGTGTGTGAGTGTCTGCATATCTACATGAAGTTGTGCATGCGTTTGTGCATATATGTGTGTGTGTGTTCATGTTCAGGTGAGTGTGTGTATTTTTTTTGTGTGCACATGCATGTGTTTGTGTTTATGTGTGTGTGTCCATAGGTGCATGCTTATGTACACATGTTCTTGTGCGTGAAAGTTTGTGTGTGCATCTGTGAGTGTGCATGTGTGATTGTGTGTATGTGTGGGGGTGAGTGTGAATGGATATGTGTGCATGTTTGTGTCTGCGAATTATGAGTGTGTGTGCATGTGTGTGCATATGTGTAATGTATGAGCATGTGTGTGTGTGATTGTGGGTGCATGCATGTTTGTTTGTGTATGTGCTTGCATCAATGTGTGTGTGTACAAGTGTATTTTTTGTATATGTATGTCTTTCTTTGACTGTATATGTATATGTGTGTTTGTGTGTTTGTGTGCATATGAGTGTGTGTGTGTGTGCTTATGTGTATGTGTGAGTGTATGTGTGTGTGTGTGCATTTGTATGTATATACTTGAGCATGTGTACATGTTTGTGCACGTGTGTATGTGTTCATGTGTATATGTGTGTGCAAGTGTGTCTTTATGTGAATGACTGTTCTTGCACTCGTATGTTTGCATGCTTGTGCATGTGTGTGTTCCTCTATGTTTGCATGTGTATGTATACTTCAGTACATCTACACAAGTGTGTGCTTGTTTGTGCAATTGAATTACATGTGCGTGCATGTGTGTATTTATCCATGAGTGTTTTTGTCCGTGCATATGTTTGCATGTTTGTACATGCATTCTTATGTGCATATGTGCACACAGCTATGCATGTTTGTGTGCAAGCAAGTTTGCATGTGTGTACATGTTTTTGTGTACGAGCGTGTTCGTGTGTCTGCGTTTGTGTGGAACTATTTGTAGGGTGCACGTGTGTATATATTTGTAAGTTCTTTCATGCATGCATGAGTGTGTATGCATATAAGTGTTTGTGTTTGTATGTATGTGTGAGTGTAAGTATGCATGTGTATGTGCATGTTTGTGTGTGCATGTATATGAGTGTGTAGGAGTGTGCATGTGTGTGTGTGTATAGGTGGCTATGTGTGTTTGCATGCATGTGTGCATGTGTAGGTGAATGTATGCACATATGTGCATGTGTAATGGTGTCATTATATGTGTATACATGTGTGTGTGCATGTGTGTGAATGTGATTATGTAAGTGTGTGTATGGTCATGTGTGTCTCTACGTGTGCCTCTATATGTGCATCTATCCATGTTTGCATGTGTATGTATGAGCACATGTATGAGTGTGTGCATACATGCTTATGTTTAAGTGTGCATGTGTATATGTGTGCCTAAGTGTACTTGTGCATGTTTTTGTTGGTGTGTGCTTGTATGTGTATGCATGTGCATTTGTGTTTGTGTATGTGCATGTGCATCATGTATGTGGGTGTGTGTGCATGTGTGTGTGCTTGCTTTTATGTATCAATGCATGCATGTGTGCTTGTCCACATGCATTCATGTATGTGTGCGTGTTTGGGTGTGTGTTTATATGTGGATGTGTGTATATGTGTGTATGTGTGTGTGCATTTAAGTGTGTGTGTGTGTGTGTATGTGTATGTGCATGCATGAATGTGTGTGTTTACATGTGAGTGGGTGTGGGAGTGTGTGAGTAAATGTGTGTGTGAGCAGGTGTGCATGCTTGTATATTTGGTTGTGTTTGTATGCATGGATGTGTGCTTGTTTGTGTCTGCATGAATAAATATGAATGTGCTTATGTGTTCTTATGTGTGTGTGTGTTTGTGCTTGTGTGTATGCATGTGTATTTGTCTGTTTGTATGCCTAACTATTCACATGCATGAGTACATGGGTGTGTGAATGTGTTTATGAGATTTTTGTGTGTGAACATGCATGCATATATCTGAGTATGTGTGTAGTTGTTTGTGTTGGGTGTGTGTGTATGTATGTTTATGTGTACAAAAGTACATGCATGTTTATATAATTTTGTGCATATATACACGTGTGTACATGTGTGTTTGAGCATGTGCATGGTACGAGTGTGAGTGTCCCTGTGTGTGCTTGTGTGTATATGTGTTTGTGTATGTGCTGGTGATTATCTGTGCTTATGTGTCTATGTATACTTGCAAATGTGTGTATGTGGATGCATGTGTGCATGTGTGTGTGCTTATATAGGACTATGTATGTGTGCTAATGTAAGTGTGTTTGCATATGTATATGTTTGTATGCACCTGTGTTCATGCATGTGAATGTAGACACATGTGTGTGTTTATGTGTGTGTGTGTCTCTACATGTATGTGTGCATCTATATGCATGTGTATGTGTGTGTACATGATCATGTAAGTGCTTGTGAGTCTATGCATATATGAGTCTAAGCATGTTTTTGTGTGTGCATGTCTAAATGCTTGTGTGTGTGTGCACAGGGGTTCAATGCATGAGTTTGAGCATGCGTTTGCATGTGTGAGCTTGTGTACATGTGTTTGTATTTGGATACATGTATGTGCATGTGATGTATGTGTGTGTACATGTGTGTGCATGTGCATGAGTGTGTGTGTGTGTATGTGTGTTTGTTTGTGCACAAGTGTATGTTTATGTGTTCGTCTCTCTATAAGTATTTGTGTTTACATGTCTATGTGTATGTGAAGTCTATGAGGGTTTGTTCATGTTGATGTGTGTATGCAAGTGTGGGTTTGTGTATATTTGCGCTCATATGCATTCATTGTGTGTGTGTGTGTTTGTATGTGTGAGTCTTTGCGAGCATGTTTTGTGTGCATGTGCATGTATGCATGTGTTCATGTGTGTGTGCCTATGAGCACATGGATTCAAGCACGTGTGTGTGAGCATGCATGTGTTAATGTGTATGCATTTGTGTGTGCATGTGTGAGTGCTTATGGGTGCTAGTGCGTGCATGCATGCATGGGTGTGTATGTATGTATGTCTATTTGTGTGTGTAGGCATGAGTGTGTGTGGGTGTATTAGCATGTGAGTTTGTGTGAGTATGTGTGCATGGAAGTGTGCATGTGTGTATGTTCGTGTGTGCTTATGTCACTGCATGCACGCGTTTGTTTATGTATGCATGTATCCATCAATGTGTCTAGATGCATGTATGTGTGTGCATGTTTGTGTTCATTTGTGAGCATATGCATGTGCCTATGTGTGATTATGTGTCGGTTTAAGCATATGTGTGTACTTGTGCATGCATTAGAGTGTGTGTGTGTGTGTACATGTGTTGTTCATAATTGTGCTAGTGAATATGTCTATGCACATGATTGTCTATGTGTGTGAATGTGCTTATGTGTGTGGATATGTGTTTAAATATGTGTGCATTCATGTGCACACATGTTTGTGTGTGTACACATGTTTGTGTACTTGCGTGTGTGCCTCTATGAGTTCATGCATGTGTACTTATGCATGTCCATGTGTGTGCGAGTGTGGGTGCATATGTGTGCATGTGCATGCTTGTGTGTGGGTGCACGTATGAGTATGTGTTTGTGCATGTTTTTATATGTAAGTGTGCATCTTTTTGTGTGTAAATGTATGCATGTGTTTCGTATGTATGTGTGTTTGCATGCCTTTATGCACGATGCATATGAGAGTGTCTGTGTATATGGGTGTGTATGTGTGCTTGTGTGTGTGAGTGAATGCATGTGTGCATATATTCACTTGCATATGATTATGTTGGTATTTGTGTATATGTATTTGTGCATATGTTTATAGGTGTGTGTGTGTGTGTGTGTGTTTTGTGTGTATACTAGCTCATGTGTGTGGGTGCATGTGTGAGTACTCTGCATAGGTATGTGTGGGGTTGTGTAGGTGTGTGCATGTGCATGTGTGTATATGTATTCTTGTATGCATTGCAAGAGTGCATGTGAGTGTGCCTACATATTTATACATGTGGGTGCACGAGTGTGGGTGTGTGTTTGTGCATGCATATGGGTGCACACATGTGTTCGTGCATGCACATGTTTATATTTGTTCAAGAATGCATGTGTGTGTGCACATGCATTTTTGTTCATATGTGTGTGCATGTGTCTGTAAAAGCTTATGTGCACATGTGTGTGTGCATGTGTGCATGCCTGTGTCTGTAAAAGCTTATGTGCACATGTGTGTGTGCAAGTGCTTATGCACATGTGTTTTTTGTGTAACTATTTGTGCATTTGTGTTTGTGCATGTTTGAGCATTCAAATGTGTGCACATGCGTGTGTGTGGTTTGTGTATATGTATTTACATGTGTGTATGAGTGGTTTTGTGTATGTGTGTGGTTTTCCAAGTGTACATGTGTGGTTATTTGTGCGAATGTAAATGCATGTTTGCCTTCATGTGTGTCTATGTGTGTGTGTGTGTGTGTTTGTGCATGTTGGTCTTTTTTCTACATGTGTCGTGTTTACACATGCATGTGTGCTTCGGTGTGCCTGTACATTGTCATGTGTATATGTGTGCCTTTGCCTATGTGCATGTTGCTATGCTTATTTGTGCATGTGTGAGTGTGAGTGCATAGGTGTGTTTGTGTCCATGTGTGTACTTGTGTGTACATGTATATGCATGCATATGTATGCATGTATGTGTGTCTGTGGCTGCATGTATTCATATGTGTGTGCAGGTTGTTAGCATGTCCATTCACGTGTGTGCATGATTACATGTGTTCACATGTGCATGTGCATGTGTGTCCATGCATGTGTCCTTGTGTGTGAGTGTGTGCACATATGTGTGTGTGCCTGTGCATATGTGTGTGCATTATATCTACATTTGCCCATGTGTGTATGTATGTATGTGCATGCATCTTTTTTTTTGGTGCTGGTGTGTGCATGTCCATACCTGTGTGGGTGTGTGCATGCTTGTGTGCGGATTTTTGTGTGTGTGTTTCTAAATTCATGTTTGTGTTTTCAAATGATTAGGTGTGCATGTGTGTATTTCTCTATGTGCATGAAATGTGTGTCTATTTGTGTGCATTTGTGTGATCATGCATTTGCATATGTGCATGTATATGTATTTATGTGTGCTCGTGAATGAGTGTTGAATGTTCATGTGTGTTTGTGCATGAATGTTACTTTGTTTTTGTATACTTGCAAGTTCATGTGTGTGCATGTGTATTTGTTTCTATGTATGCAAGCTTGTGTGTGTATGTTTGTGTGTAGTTGTGCAGGTGCATGTGCATGTGTGTGTCTGTGCATGTGGGTGTGTGTATACATGCATGTTTTTTTTTGGTTATATGTTTGTTTATGTGTGTGTGCTTGTGTGTGTATATGTGTGTATGGTTATATTTATTTATTTGAATGTGTGAGCATTCGTGTTTGTGTGGATGTCTTTACTTGTATATGTGCAGCATACACATGTGTGTGTTTGAATGCAAGTAGTGGTATGTGTGTGCATGTATGTTCGTGTACATGCGTCTGTACGATTAAGTGTGCGTGTGGATGTGAGTGTGTGCATGTATGAGCATGTGTATCCATTGGTTCATGTGTCTGTGTATATGCATGCCTATTTGTGAGTCAGTTTTTGTATGCATGTGTGTGTGAGCATGTGCTTCTATGAAAGTTTGTGTACGTGCTTGTATATGTCTTTGAGTGTTTGTGTATGTGTGCATGTCTGAGCTTATTTGTGTGTTTGTGTATATGTGTTTGAGTGTGTAGGTGTGTGTGTGTGCATGTGTGCATGTGTTTGTGTGTGGGTGCATGGTCATGTGTGTATGCTTCTGTGTTTGTTTGTGTGCATGTGTGCACGTGTGCATGTGTATGTCACAATACATGAGTATGCTTGTGCGAGTGTGTGTGAGAATGATGGTGTATGTGTTTGTGCATGAGCATTTGTGTACATTATTGTGCATCTACGTATCTGTGCATGTTTGTAAGCATGTGTGTACGTGCATGCCTGTGTGTATGCGTTTGTGTGTGCCTATGCACAATTGTTTGTGTGCATATGTGTGCTTCTATGTGTGTATGTGCACATGCATGTGTACTTGTGCATGTGTTTGTAGTTGTTTCTATGCTTAAGTGTGTGCATTCATGCTTGTGTCTATATTTGTAAGTGCATGCATCTATGTGTGTGTGTGAATGTGGGTGTGCATGTGTTCATTAATGCACAAGTGTGTGTATGTGGCTATGCATATATGTGTGAATGTTTGTGCGTTTTGTAGGTGCTTGTGTCCGTATGTATGTGTACATGTGTGTGCACATGCATGTGTAAGCATTTATGTGTTGCATTAATTGGTATGCATGTGTGGGTATGTGTGTTTGTGTGTACATATTTGTGTGTGCTTGTATGTGTGTGTGTGTGTGTGTTCATGTGTGTATGTGTGCATGTGTACATGTTTGTGTATGTGTGTGTGCTTGTCTATGTGCATGTTTGTGTATGTTTGTAGCCCTTTGTGTGTGTGCATGTGTTTGTGTGTGTTCCTGATTGTGCTAGTGTGTGTGTTTACATGTATTTGTGTATGTGTGTGCATGTGTGAGTGTGCTTGTATAGGTGTGGTTCATATGTGTGTGTCTATGCATGTGCATGCGTGTGTTAAAAAGTGTGTGTGTGCAAGTATAATTTTTGACACACCTGTGCATATATGTGCGTGCATGATTATGTGTCTCTGTTCAAGTGTGTATGCATATGTGTGTGACCACATGCACCTACATATGTATGCATGTGTGCCTATGTGCGTGTATTTGGGAGTTTGTGCATGCCTTTGTTTGTTTACATGTATGTGTTTGCGCATGTGTGGGTGCGTGTGTGTGAGTACAAGTTTGTCTGCACACGTGTGTGTGATTGCATGTATACAAGTGTGTGCATAAGTGTGTGAACATGTGTGATTGTGTGTTTATCTGTTTGTTCATGATTATCCATGTGTGTGTGTGCATTCCTGTGTGTGCATGTGTAAGTGTTTGTGCATCTGTATATGCATGTACGTGCATATATGTTGGTGTGTATGTGTTTGTTCATGTGTGTGTGTGTGCATGTGTGCATTTGCATGCATGCATATGTTTGTATGTGCACAAATGTACATGTGTAAGTGCATGTGTCTACATGGTTGCAAGTATATGTGTGTTCGAGCCTTTGTACATGTGTGTGTGTCTGTGTGAGTCTTGGTGTGCATGCATGCATACATGTATGTGTGAGCATATGTTTTGTTCATGTGTATATGTGTATTTGTATGTGTATGTTATTGTGTATACCTTTGTGTGTTTATCTTTACGTGCATGTGCATGCGAGTGTGTGCATATGTGTGCATTTTTATTTTTATATGTGTGTGTGTAGTGCATGTGTGCATGTTTTGTTTATGCGTGTGTGTGTTTGTATGAGCTTTAATGTGTGTGTGTGTGTTTATAATTACATGTGTATTTATGATTATGTGTTTGTGTGTCTATGTGTGTGTGTATGTATATGATTATTTGCTTATGTTCCCGTGTGTGTGTGCATGTGTGTGTTGGTGTGTCTTTGTGTGTGTGTTTGTATGTAAGCATGTGCATGCGTTTAAGCATGCATGAGTGCATATGCATGCACGTGCATGTGTGTGTGTATGTGTCTGTGTGTGAGTGTGCTTGTGCATGTGTGTGCATGTGTGTGCACATGAAAATAAGTGGGTGAGTATGAGTGCATGTGTGAGTGTGTGTACAGGTGTATGCATGTGTGCACATATGTGTCTGCATATGTGTGAAAGCCTATGTTTGTTCTTGCATGTACACTCGTGAATGTGCATTTGTGTGAGTGCATTCTTGTGTGTGCTTGTGTGGGTGCATGTGACATGGCTACATATATGCAAGCATGTGTCCATGCAAGAATGTTTATGTGTATGTGTGTATGTGTGCATGTGTGAGTGTGTGTGCATGTGCATGCATATGCATTTGTGTTTGTATAAGTGTGTGTGTGTGTGTATGTGTATATGAGTGTATGTGGGTGTATACTCACATACATGCATGCATGTGTGATTGTGCTTTGTGTAGGTGTATGTGTGCATTCAGTTGTGTGGGTCTATATATGTGTGTATGTATGTCTACTTATGTGTGTGAGTTTGAGTTCATGTATGTTCACATTAGATTTTGTGCATATGTGTGCCTATGTGTGCATATCTATGTTTGTGTGCATGTGTTTATGCATATTTGTGATTACGTGTGCGTGTGTGTGCATGTAAGTGTGCATGTATGACTATGTAAATATGTGTGTGCATGTGTGTGTGTGTATAGATGTGTATGTGCCTGTGTGTGTACGTGCATACGTGTACATGTCTACATGTGTATGTGCATGTGTGTATTCTTATGTTCTTATGTGTGTATGCATGTGTGTGCATGCATGTGCATTAGTGTATGGTTTGTGTAGGTTGGTTTGTGTGCATATATTTTTGTGTGTGTGCAAGTGTGCATGTATGTGTGTCTACTTGCAAGTATGGGTGGGTGTATGCATTTGTGTATTTATACAAGCATTTGTGTGCATGTGTTTGCGCATAAGTGTGTGTGTGATTAGGGGTGTGACTGTGTATGTATGCATGTGTCTGCTTATGTATGAGTTTGTGTGTGCTTGTACTTGCTAATGTGTGTTATTGTTAACATGTATGCTTGTGCATGCTTACACGTGTGTGTGTCGTTGTGTGAGTGTGAGTGTGTGTATGTATGTGTGCACTTGCATGTAGATGTTTGGGTGTTATGCATGAATATGTGTGCATTTGTGTTGATGTGGGTAAGTGGCTATGTGAGCATGTGCATTTATGTGTGTTTGCACACGTTTGTGTGTATGCATGTGTGTTTGTGCATGTACATATGTTTGGTTTGTGCACATGTGCATGTGCATGTACATGTGTGTACTTATTAGTGTACATGTGTGTGAGTTTGTGTGTCTTTGTGGCTATGTGCTTGAGTGTGTGTACATATGTGTGTGTGTCTATGTGCTTGTGCTTATGTGCATGTGTGTATCTATGTGTGTGTGTGTGTGCAGGTTTGTGTGTGTGTGTGTATACATGCATGTGTATAAGAGTGCATGCATGGGTGGGTGGGTTTGTAAGTGTCTATGCATGTGAATGTTCATATATGTATATGTGTGTTATTGCATGGTGTGTGGGTGTTTCTATGTGTGCAAATGATTGCATGTTTGTGTGTAAGCTTATGTGTGTGTGCACACAAGAATGTGTGTGCTTGTGTGCATGTGTGTGTTCATCTGTGTGTATGCTTATGTGTGATTGTGCATATGCATGTATGTGTGTACTTATGTTTGCTTATATATGTTCTTGTGTGTTCATGTTTGTGCATGTGTGTGCTTGTTCATGGTGTGAATGCATATGTACATGTGATGCATTCATGCATGTGTGTGTGTTTATGCGTGTGAATATGTGTGTGTAATAGTGCATGTGTGCATGTTTGTAGGCTCATGTATTTGTCTGTGTAGGTGTGTGGATTTGTGTGTAGGCTTGTGTGCATGTATGTGTATGCACGAGTGTTTGTATGTTCCTATGCATGCATGTGTATATGATTGTGTATTTATACAAGCATGTGTACACATACATGTGTACATGTGTGTGTGTGTGTGTGTATGTTTGAGTGTATGTGTGTGCATTTGTGTGTGTATGTATGTGTGCATTTGTGTGTGTTATTGATTATGTATGTTTGCATGCAGGTGTGCTTCTATATGCATGTGTACGTGTGTGTGCATGTGCATGTGCATGTGCATGTGCATGGTGCATATTTGTGCAAGTGTGACTACATATGTATGTGTTTGTCTGTATGTGCATGAGTGATAGTGTGTGTGCATATGAGTGTGCATGTGTGTGTACTTGTGTGGTCACGTATCCTTGCAAGTCCCTATTTAGGTGCATGTGCCTATGTGTGTGTTTTTGTGCATTCGTTAATGTGCACATGTGAGTGTGTGTGTTTGCAAGTGGGGTTTTTGCATGTGCATGTTTGTGTGTCTACTTGTATGTGTATGTTTGTGCGCATGTTTTTATGTGTGTGTATGTTTTTTGTATATGTGTGTACTTATGTGTATGGATGCCTGTGTGTATGGGCTTGTGTGTGGATATTTGTGTGCAAGTGTTTGTGCATGTGTGCAAAACTATGCCTATGTGCGTTTGTGATTGCATGTATGTGTTTGTATTTGTGTGTACGTGCATGCATGTGTATGTGTGTGTAATCATGTGTGTGTATGTGCATGTTCATTTTTGTGTGCAAGCGCATTTTTGCATGCATGTTTGTATGTGTATGTGTTCATTAGTACCTGTGTCTTTACAGGTGTGTATGCACATTTGTGCGTGGGTGTAAGGGCACATGTTTGTGTATGTCTACATGTGTTCATGCATTTTTTTTGTTTGCGAGTTTGTGCATGTATTGGGTCTTCTATGTGTGTTTTTGTGCCTAAGTGAATGCACGTGTGTGTGTGCAAGTTTGTGTGAGCGTGTGTGTATGCGTGTATGTGTGTATGTGTGGATGTGTTTGTGTGTGATTGCATGCATACAAGTATGCGTGTGGGTGTGTATGCATGTGCACATATGTGTGCATATGTGCTTGCGCATGACTGTGCATGTGTGTGTGTGTGCCTATGTGTGCATTTGAGTATGTGTGTGAGTGTGAATGCTTATGAATGTGTGTATGTGTGAGGGATATGTAGGTGCATGTATGTGCAGGTGTATGCATGTGTGTGTGCGCCTATGTTTGTTTATGTGTGTGTGTGTGTGCTTGTGTGTGTCCATGTGTGCAAGTGCATGGGTGTGCATGTGTGCATGCTTGTAAGCGCAAATGCATGTGTCTATGTGACAATGCATAGACAAGTGTGTGTGTGTGTGTGCATAAGTATGTTTCTATGTTTGTGGAAGTGTTTAGCCAGTTTGTTTGTGTAAGCATGTGTCTATATGTGTGCATGTGTGTGTGCATACATTCATGCATGTGTGAGCACATGCTTTGTGCATGTACATGTGTGTATGTGAATGTGTGTGTGTGCATGTGTGTATGTGCATGTGTGTGTGCTTATGTGCTTGTGTGTGTATGTCAGTGTGTGTGGTATGTATATGGGTCCACGTGTGTTCTTCCATTTCTATGTGTGTGTATATGCATGTGTTTTGTGTATGTGTGCAAGTGTCTGCATGTGTTCATGAGTTTGTGTTCATGTGAGTGCAAGTGTGTGTACGTGTGTGTGCATGTGTACTTGTGTGTGCATGTGCTTGTTTATTTATGTATGCATGTGTTTGTGCATGTGTTCATGTGCATGTGTGTGTGTGTGAACAAGCACATGTGCGATTGTGTGTGCATGTGTGTGTGTTCATGTGTGCGTGCATGCATGTGTGTTTATGCATGCATATATATGCATGTGAATGTGTATGTATGTGGCTGTGTGTGTGTGCGTACATGTATGCACGCGTGTGTGTGCTTTTATGTTAATGTGTGTACGTGTGTGTGATTTTATATGCCTATGTGTGGGTGTGTTTGTTTGAGTGTGTGCACATATATGCCTCTGCATGTACTTGATTCTAAATCTTTATGTGTATGCGTAATGGTGTGGATGTGTGTTCTTGTGTTTGTGCATTTGTAGGATTGTGTGTTAGTGTGTGCAAGTGTATATGTGTGCATGTGTGCTTGTGTGTGTGTATGTCAATGTAGGTGTGCTAGTACAAGCATGTGCATCTATGCTTATACATACTTGTGTGCATGTATGTGTGAGAGTATGCGAGTGTCAGTGAGTTTGTTTTTGTGCAAGTGTGTGTATGTGAGTTTTTTGCATGCGAATGTGTGTGTGTGTGCACTGCATTTGTGTGCGTGCATTCTTGTGTGCTTATATGGGTCTGGGTGTATTCTTGTGCAAGTGTCAATATACAAATGTTTGTGTGTGTTAATGTGTGCATGTGTGAATATGTGCGTGTGCACTAATTTTTGTGTATAAGTGTGTGTGTGTGTGTGTGTTTTTATTTGTGCATGTGTGGAGGTAATTGTGTGCATGAATGTGCATGCTTATAGGCATGTGTATGTGTGAGTGCTCATGCATGTGGGTGTTTGCATATATATATATATATATATATATATATATATATATATATATATATGTTCCTGTGTGTGCACGTGTGTGTGTGTGTGAGTTCTTACATATGCATGTTCACACTTTTTTGCATGCGTGTGTGTGTGTGTGCATTCGCACGTGTGTGTGCATGTCTATGTGCACATGCATCTTTATGATTTCATATTTGTGCATGTGTGTGCATCGATGCATGTGTGCATGTGTGAGCATGTGTGTGTTTGCTCATTTGTGCATGTGTGGAAGCATGTTTGTATGTGTGTTCATGCGTGAATGTGTGTATGCTTATGTCAATGTTTGTATTTGTATGTGTGTGTGTATGTGCGTGCTTGCACATTTACATATGAGCATGTGTATGTGTGTGATTGTGCATGCATGTTTGTACATTTCCTTCTTAGAGTGTGCCATGTGTGCTTGTGCTTGAGTACACATGGGTGCATGGGTGCATGTCAGTGTGTGTGCATATGTGTGTGTTTATGTGCACATGTATGGGTGTGTGTATTTATGTGTGTGTGTGTGTTTGTGTGGGTGTATGTGTATGTGCTTTCATGTTTGCATATGAGTCTATGCATGTTCTTGTGCATGCATGTTCAAAGGCATGTGTGTTATGTATTTGTTGTGTGTGTGTATGGGTGAAAGCATGTGTTTATGTATGTATGTGAGTGTGCAGGTGCATGTGCATGTGTGCCTATGTGCATGTGTGCGTGTGCATGGGCATGTGTCTGTGCATGTGAGTGTGTATTTGTATGCATGTGTTTCAGTGTGGACGAATGAGTGTGTAGGTGTGTGTGTGTGTGTTTGCATGTATTCATTCATGTATGTGTGTGTGTTTTTGTGCTCGTGTGCATATCTATTTGTGTGTACATATGTGTGCATCCTTGTGCATGCGTACAAGTATGTGTGTGTGTGTGTGTTTATGTGTAGGTGTGTGTGTGTGTGTGTATGTGTGTGTGTGGGTTTGTGTATGTGAGGGTGAAGATCTGTGTGAATGGCTATGCATATGCTTGTGTCTATGCATGTGTGCTTGCTTGTGTGTGCATGTGTCCATAAGTGTGTATGTGTGTGCATGTCTATGTGTTTGTGAGTGTGCGTGTTTGTGTGTGAGCTTGTGTGACTACATTTGTGTCGTGGTGTCTATGTGTAGGTGTATGTATATGCATGCTTATGTGCTTATGCCTGCATGTGTATGATGTGAATGCATGCACATGTGAGAGTTAATATGTGTGGGTGTGTGCAAGTGTGTGCTTGTCTGTGTCTATGGGCATGTAAGCACATGTGTGTGTATTTTGGTGCACATGAATGTGTGTGTTTCTTGGTGTGGGTGTGCATTTGTACATCTATTAGTGTATTTCTTCATGCAAATGTGTCTGCCCAAATGGGTGCATGTTTGTGTGCATATGTTTTTGGATTGTTTTGTGTGTGCACGTATGCATGTATGTATGTGTGTAGCTTTATGTATATGTGTGTTTGTGCATGTGTGTGTGATTTCATATATGTGCATGTACATGCATGTGTGTGTACACATTCATGTATGTGTCTGTGTGATTGTGTAGAGGTGTGTGTGTGTGAGTACATTTTTGTAAGTGTGCGTCTATTTGTAGGTCTTTGTATGTGTGTGTGCAAGAGCATGAATGCATGTGTTGGGGTGCATGGACGACACATGGGCATATTTTTGTGTGTTCATGATTGTGTTGGTGTGCTCATGTGCATGTGTACATGTCTATGGCAGTGGATGCATGTGTGCCAGTGTATGTGTGTACATGTGTGTGCACATGATGATGTGTGCATTCGTGGGTATCCATGTATGTGCATGTGTGCTAGTGTACGTGCTTGTGTTTCTACTTGTGTGTGTGTGTGTGCATACTTGTCTAGATATGTGTTCATGTGTGTGTTCTCATGTAGGTACGTGTGCACGTTTTTGTGTTTGTAGAAATATGTGTGTATGTTCTTCTATGTGTTTGTGCACACATATGCATGAGCTTGTGTGCATAAGAGAGCATGTGTGCATGTGTTGTTGTGTGCATATGTGCATGTGGGCATCCTAGTGTGTGTGGCTGTATGAGTGCATGCATTTGTGTGCATGTGCATGTGGGTGTATGTGTGCATGTGTGCATTCATAGGTGTGTGTGTGTGTACATAACTATTATTGTTTGCATGTGTGTTTGTTCGTGGTTGTATGTATGCATTTGTGCATATGTGTGTGCATGTGCATCATTATGTGCGTGTTGCCTATGTGCGATGCATGTGTATGTGTTGGTGTCTTTGTATGTAGCTATGCATCAGTGTTTGGGTAGGCCTATGTTTGTGTGTTTTTTTATAGGAGTGTGTGTGCATGGCCATGTGCATGTGTGTTTGCACGTGTGTTCGTGTATATACCTGTATTTGTGCATGTGTGTACCTATGTGTGCTAGTGTTTACAAGTTGTATATGTGTGATAGTATGCATGTGCATGATTATTTTTTTGTGCATGTCTGTGTGCATGTGTGTGTGTGCTTGTGCCTATTTGTTTGTTTATATTTTTATACATGTGTGTGCATGATTATATGTAGGCATATTTGTGTGTTTGCATGTGTGTGTGTGTGCTTATGTGTGCATAGGTGCACTTGTGCAAGTCCTCATGTGTTCATGTGTGAGAGTGTGCATGTATGCATGTTCATATTTGTAGGAGCATGTTTGTGCAGGCGTGTGGTTATGTATATGTGTGCAAGTGTGTGTATGGTTGTATGTATGTAGATGTTTAAGTGTGTGAGTGTGTGTATGAGCATGTGTGCGGGTGAGGGGGGTGTATGTGTGGGTGTCTATGCATTTGTCTTTGTGTGTGTGCATACATTAACATGTGTGTGTATGGGTTTATGCATGCATGCGTGTGTGTGTATATGTTCTACAATGTGGGTTCCTGTAAGTGTGTATACAAACAAATTCGTCTGTGTGCAAGTGCATGCATATGTGGGCATGTGTTTGTTTGTGTGATGCACATGCATGCACATGTTTGTGTTTGCAGGTTCATGCATGTGTGTGTTATGATGTCTAAGTTTGTGTGTGTGCATGCAGAGAAATGAGTGTGTGTCAATGCACAAGTGTGTGTGCATGTGTCAGTGCAAGTTTGTTTGCATGTATGTGCGTTTTTGTGTGTATGTATATATATGTTTCTGTGTGTGTGCGTGTGGTTGTGTATGTCCATGTCCATTTGTGTGTATCTATGTGTCTACAGGTAAACATGCACTTGTGTGCATTTATGCAAGCATGTTTGCATGTACAAGTGTGTGTGTGTGTGCATGTTCATATTTTTGTGCATGTGTTTGCATAAGCATGTGCAAATATGTTTGTCTATATGAATGTGTCTCCGTGTGTGTCTGTGTGTGCGCATGTTCATATTTTTGTACATGTGTTTGCATAAGCATGTGTGAATATGTTTGTCTATATGAGTGTGTCTCCGTGTGTGTGTGTGTGTGTGCATATGTGCATGTTCAAGAGTTTTCTTGCATGTGTATGTGAATGTGTTTCTATGCTTATTCATGTGTGTGCATAGCTGCATGCCTACTTATGTGAATTTGTGTCTATTGGTGTGTATTTATGTTAGTGTGTGGATGTGTGCTTGCATGTGTGTATGTGCTTGCATGCATGATCATGTCTGTATGTTTGCTTATGTGTTTGTGCATATGTGCATGATATTATGTGTTTGTGTGTTCATGTGTGGTTTTATATGTGCATGTGCACGAGCATGTTTTCTTGTGTCTATGTGTACGAGCATGTGTGTGTTTGCCTTCATGTGTGCATTTATATGCACATGTGAGTGTGCGTGTGTGTCGATGTGTGGGTATGCATGCTGTTTGTGTGTAAGGGTGTGTGTACGTTTGTATGCATTTGTACATACGTGTGGGCAAGCAAGTGTTCGTGCATGCGTGTGTAAGTTATCCTTGTGTTTATGCATGCATTTGTGCATATGTGTATGAGTTCAAGCACATGAATGCACGAGGTTTTTACTGGTGTACGAGTGTGTGTGCATCCATATGTCCATGTTTGTGTGCATATGGGTGTGTGAGAGTGCATAAACACTCTTACACATGCACTTGTACACACTCATGCACTCTCACACACACAAATACACACATATGTACACTTATGCACATATATAAGCATGCACACTCTCACACAAATAAGCACACACATGGGCATGTGCATATAGACATGCACATATGTACAAACACACAACTATACAAATACACATACACACATGTGCATGAATGAAAATACAAACACACGTGCCACCTATATAGACAAATGCTCATAGGCGTACACACACATATGCATGCACACACATGCACAATCACACACACGCATGCACATATGCATACATGTGCATACACATAAACACATGCACACACACACCCACACACATGCATGCACACATGCATGCATGTGTACACAAGCTTGTGCAATCATGCATGTAGATATAAACACTTGCACGTATATACACACAAAAATATGCACACACACATGCATGAACAATGAAAAAAAACAATCACATGCATGCACCCATAGGCACATATACATGCCCTTGAACACACATGTACATACACTTACAAAACACATACACACACACAAGTGTACACACATAACCACAAACATGTGATGAATAAATACACACATACAAACGCATACACTCAATCACATATGCACATGAACAAATAGATGCACACACATATGCACACATCACATTGGCACATGCATGCACAAGCACACCCACAAACTTAGAATCACACACACATGTGTGTATACACTCACACAATTGCAATACACTTATATGCTCATATAACAACACACAATAACATGCACACAAATTCACACATGCATACATTTATTTATACATACGCACACATAAGCACACGCATACACAAAAGCACATGCGCATGTAGACACACACACACACACATGCATGTACACACCGATATGCATAGACGCATGCACATACACATATAATAGAACACACACACAAGCATGCACTAGAAAACAAACACACACACACGTGCACAAAAATATGTGCTTACACACACACTAACTCACTCCCACACATACACATGCATAAACATGCAGACACATAAGTAAACACATGACAACACTTCCACCTAGACACAAACAGTTGCACTCGCACTTGCATATACATACACAAGTATGCACACATGCACATGCACACTCATTCACACAGACATGCAAACACATACACACAAACACTCATGTGTAGAAATGCATGCAAACTCGTACGCACACGCACACAAAGATGCATGCACATGAAAACATATGTACAATCTTGCACAGTAATATGCACACACACATGAATGTACACACACATGAGCTCATGTCAACACTCACTCACGTGTGCACACATACACAAAAACTCATGCACACCCACACACATGAACATGCACACTCATGCAGCCACACACACACATGTATGCATGCACATAAGTGCAGATGGACACAAACATATACACACACTACATCACACATGTACACCATCACATAAGCACACATAGACACACACATACACATGCACGCACACATGCACATGCATGTCGGCACACATACACAAATGCACACACTCACATGCATAGCAACACACATGCACTCACACTCACATGCGCACACATGCATAAATACACACACGAATAAGAAGACACACGCATATGCACAAGCACATAGGAAAACACATGCACAAGTACACATGAACACATGAACATGCACACACTCTCACATATATATACACAAACATGCACACACATGTGAGTGTGCATACACACATGCACACACACATACCCACTCACATGCATACATACACACACTCAAATTCACATTTGCAAACACACAAGCTCACACACATACACATGCACACCAGCATGCATGAAAACATGCACACATTCACACTAATGCATGCACACTAGCACACACGCAAGCATGCACATGCACATAAGCACATATCCACACACACTCATACCCATATACAGGTATACCCACACACAAACTCATGCACACATGCATACACTACAACATGAACAAACACACAAATACACATGCGCACACACACCCTGACATGCACATGCGACTCTGGCACAAACATGCGCATGCACACACAAGGAAGCTCCCACAAACCCACTAAGCACACACACACTCAAATGCTCACAAACTCATACATTCATGCACAAAAACACACCTACACACACACACACACCTACACACACTGATGCATATGCACACACACACACATATGTGTGCTCGTGCACACAATCACATGAACATGCACACACATAAGGAATAACAAGCACACACGCACAAAAACCAAAACACCAACACATTGACCCATGCACACATGCAAACACACACATAAGCACAAACACACATGAACACACACATGCTCACAAACACACATGCACACAGACATGTGCACAAAAATGCACATAAACAGATGAACATGCACATGCACAAAAATACGTGCTCACAATCACACATACAGAGATGCAGAAACACAAACACATACATCGACACATATACATGCATGTACACACATGCATAGACATGCTCACTTACACACACAAATATAATAAGACTCACATACACAATAGACATGAGCAATCATAGACACATGCATGGCCACACACACACATGAATGCATGTGTGCACATGCACACAAGCACATAGACTCACACTCATGTGCATGCGCACACACAAATGAACATACACAAGCACAAAAGTGCACATGTCCACACACATTCACAAACACAAGTACACATACCTATACACAATCATACATAAAACCAAACATAAGCATGCACAAACATACTCACAAGCATACATAAAAACTTGCTCATAGTCATAGGTTCATAGACACACACACATGCACATGACAAAGAACACATACATAAGCACACACAGACACACACACGAATGCAAAATCGAACACATGTACACAAGCATATGCATTAATGCATTTAAATACACTCATATACACACACATGCACAAACTTGCACACATATGCATGCACTAACCAACTCCCATAAACACACACACAAACATATGCATGTGCACACATCCTCAAGCACATACATTGTTACAAAAACATATGCACATCTACACACACAATTGCACATGAACTTTAACATCTATACCAATGCACACATGCATAGGCATAGTACACACTCACATGCACATTGATGCACAAATTCACGTAGAGGCATGCACATGTATACACACACATGTGGCTACACACACATGCATCCACATGCACATACACACAGATAGGCATGCACACATACACACACACACACATGCATGCACATGTACGCAATGAGACAGAGACTTGTACACAAACACCTTCATGAACATGCCTCCTAGTGCACACACTCGCACACACGCACACATGCATTCAAACACATGCATAGAAATACACATATACACTTGCTTATAGAAGCACACACATTCACACACACATATACACTTGCTCACTTACATGCACAGACACAAGCAAACACACACTTGCACACATGAACATTCCCACACTTATGCAAGCACATAGACACACATATGCACACACAAACAAACACATGGACACACATAAAACACATGCACACACATGCAAACACAAGCATATAGACATACACCCATGCAAGTACACAAGCACACATGCACTCACATTTACCTATACTTACATATGCTCACACACCCATATATACTCAAAAATGCATGCTCACATACATGCTCAAAAACAAATATATGTGCACACATACATATGCACACACATAATCAAACATAAACACATGTATAATTACACTGAAGTACACATGAGCACACACATGCATGCACACATGCATACATAGGCACACACATTCATAATTGCTTGCATAAACACATATACATGCACACATACATACACAAAATTCCCTAATGATTGTGCATGCACATACACTCATGCATGAACACACACACATCCACTTGCACACACACATATAGAAGCACACACATAAGCACACCTACATACACATACACATACAAATGAATGTAAAGATGCAAACATACATGCACGTACACAAGCATACAAATATACACATGCATACAGATGCACACACACAGGGACAAATAAATAGACACACAAACACACTTTCATGACACATGCACACACACATACATGCACACACACTTATAAAACACATAGACATGCCCTTGCATGAGGGGCACACACATATACGCACATGCACATGCAAACCATGCACACCCATACATACTCGCATGCACCTACATGCACACATATGCATGCAAAAAACACAAAACCACATGCATGCATGCACACGCAAGCACATATGCACACAAATACACATACACACACATGCATGCACATACAAATGCATACACACATTCACCTGCACACATGAATATGCACACATATGCACAAATATATACACACATGCATGCACACCCACAACCAAATCACTCATATGTGGCCATAAGCTCACACATGGATGCACAAAACACACAAATACATGCATGCACACATAGACAAAAATGCACATATACACAAAAACACACAAACACACACAAATAGGCATAGAGATGCACACACACACACACACTTGCACGCACATGCTAATAGGCCCGAACATGCATGTTCATATGCACACACATAGACATGTACACATACATGGAGATGCACGCACACAAATATCCACACATATGTATATACATGTGTGCACTCACATGTGCACACTACACATATACCAAGACACACGTAGACATATGTATACACACAACATACATTCACGCACATGCATGCATGTAGACATATGCATACACACATGCATGCATGTAGACATATGCATACACACAACACACATTCACGCACACTCCTTCCCACACACGTACACACAAACACTTGCGCACACATGCATGCAGACAAGAATACAAGAAAAACACACCTTACACACACACACACACATGCAGATGCCACACACATACACACACATGAACATGAATGCTTACACAAATGCATGACATACACACATGCACAAACATAAACACACTCACACAAACTTATGCACACACATGTATAGATAGACACATGCACATAGACAAATATGCATGCACACACGCACAATCACAAAGAGACACATGCATGCATGCAAGCATACACAAGCATATGCATATGCAAATGCACAAGAACAAGAACATACACACAAGTGCACACATGCAGACTCAAGAAACACACACTCAAATGCTCATATTTATGCATAGACATCCACACACAATTAGATTCTTGAAAATGCATGCAGTAATAATTGCACAATTACACACATACACATGAACCAACATGCACACACTTGCACACACACACATAAGCAATACATACACATGCACACAAAAAGAAATGCACAAACATTGATGTGCATCAACATGCACAACTGTTTGCAAATGCACAAATGCATACATGATTAAACATATACAAAAATGCATGCAAGAGAGCATATACAAACACATGCATGCAGACACACATATACCCACACACATAGCAACACATAGACACACATATACACATGCAAACACATGCACATACACATGTACAAACACATGTGTGAATATATACACACAAAAATACACAAACGCACATGCATATATGCATGCACACACACACACAAACACAAACACATATATTTATATATATTCACATACATTTGAACACACACACACACATATATATACATACATATATATATATATATATATATATATATATATATATATATATATATATATATATATATATATATATATATATATATATATATATATATATATATATATATATGTATATATATGTGTGTGTGTGTGTGTGTGTGTGTGTGCAAGCACACACATGCACATATACAAAAACACACATGCATGCATGCCCATATGCAAATATGCTGACCTGCACACACACACACACATACACATGCACAAACATGCACACACACATTTTCACATTAACATGCACACAGTACTCTCACAAACACACACACACACACACACTCAAACATCACACACATGCACACACATGTATAGACAAATACACACACATGCACCCACACACACATGCACACATGTGCACATATACACTCGCACATCCAAAGATGTGTTAACAAGTACACACAAGCAAAAAACACTCATGCACATAGACATGCACATGCACTCACAAACACATATGCACACATGTGTGTGCATAAGAACATGCACACATACACATAAACACTTTCAAATATACACATGCACAAATGCTCAAAAGCACAAACCCACATACCCACATGAGTATGTGTATACACACATAGTAGCATACACACAAACACACATGCAAGCACACAAACCCACTCACACCCATATAAATGAACACACGTGCACCCATGCACCTACACATACACATGTGCACACGTGCACACACACACGTTGCACGCATGCATGCATGGACTCTTGTGCACACATACACACACCACTACACTGACACACTACCCCACACAAATGCACATATGCACATGCACACACACATAAACTCATACACAAACCTACACAATCATAGACACAAACATACATAAGCATGCAAACATGGACCCAAAAGCACACCTTAAGGTGCATATGAAAATACAGATAACAAACACACACGCGAATACACATACACATAGAAACACTTATGCATACACACATGCACATGCACGCATACACACTCACACATGCACACAAACACTCACACAAGCACACCCATGTGCACAATCCCATACATGCACACCAATACGCACACACACATGGATGCAAATGCACACACACATGATAACACAATGGCACACATATATGCCCATGAACATGCACACATATAACCACACATGCACACATGTTCACACACAAACACTCATATGTAGAAACACACTTGCACACACATACAAAAATGCATACATACACATGCAACATTATACGCATGCACATGCACAAACACATAGACACATCAGTAGACATATGTATGCATACATGCACATAGACATATGCAAAAGCTCATAGAAACACACACACGCATACGCATAAGCATATGTAAAAGCTCATAAATGTCTACACACATGCATACACATAGACATGCACACACATACACACATGCACACATGCTCATACACAAACACATACAAATGAACATACATACACAAACACATGCATGCACACACATGTGCAAAAGCATGAAGACATGCACCCCAAAGATACATACACGTGTGCATAACCACACTACATATATACCCACACATGCATCCACACGTGCATACACACATAAACAACTACACACACATACATGTACACATGCACAAACATGCTTGAAGACACATACTCATGTGCACAACTACAAATAGACACACCTATGATTAGGTGTGCCCACACACATGTGTGCACAAACACATGCATGCATATACATAAACACACACACTCATACACACACTAGCACACACATACACAAATATACACACACACATACACACACGCATGTGAACATACACATATACACATCAACATAAACACATATAGAACAAGCACACAAACATATGAACATATGCATACACACATGCACACACACATGCACACATACACATATGCAAACACACACATATGAACATGTACACACACTCACACATGCACACACATGCATGTGCGCACGCACACACATATGCACATATGCATGCACACACACATACCAAAATATGAACACACAAGCATACTCACTTGCACACACATATGCACACCAAAAGATGCATACACAATTATGTTGAAGCTTACACACACACAAAAGACATGCACACACATGAATGCACACATGCATAAACATATTATCAAACACACATAAAGTCAGGCATGCACACACACATGAAGACACTCACTTTGGTGCACAATCAGACAAAAACACACTTATGCATGTGTGTGCTCACACATATGTGTGCACACGCACATGCATGCATGTGCACAAACACACACACATGCAAACATGAACACACACAAACTTGCATGCATGCACACATACACACACGTACACACAGATGCATGCACACACATAAACATCCATTGACACACATATAAACACACACTTACACACACATTCATGCACAAAAAAACCAAAGACATGGACAAAAATGGATATACACTAGCACGTACCCACACACTCTCAAGTAGACACACACATAAGTGTACACAAACCCATGCACATGTCAATCCACAAAAAAACACACATAGAAAGGTAGCCACATGCAACACACACACGTAGACACACCCACAAACACACACACACACATATAGGCACATGCACTCATGCACAAGCACATGAACATACACACAAGCACTCTTTCACATATGTATTCACACATACATGGATGCACCTAATTATACACAAGCACATAGGCACATGTTTTCATACTCTAACATACATACACACTTGCATGCACAACTTACACACACACGTGCACACAAGCACATGAGCACACATTTGCATGCTCATGCATAAATGCACACACAAATGCACATAGGCACACATGCACACACACACACATAAACAACATGCTCACACATATACATACAAACATGCATAGTTGCACACACACACATACTCGAACACACAATCTCGTACATACATATATACAAACATGAACACACACCAACACATACTCATGCACACAAATACACACACATGCATGCACACACATATGTATACAATCACACTCATAGAAAGACATGCTTGCACATATACACACATGAATAGATGTACACATGCAAACGCAAACACACAAGCATGTAAACATGCATATACACATGCAAATTCACATGCACACACCAACACACACAACCACAAATGTAAACATGCACAAATACACATGAATATACACACTCACACAAAAACACATGTGCACATACACAAAAAGACACACATGCTTATATGCACACACATGCACGTGCATACATGCACATACACGCACACACATGCATAAACATATCCATACACGCATGGACACACACCTACAAGAACACATACCCTTGTGCACACACACATGTACATATACACGTGCACAACCACTCACACTTGTAAACTTACATGTGCATGCACATGTAAACACATGCATATGCACATGTAAACACTCACATGAAAACACAATCACACACACATGCACACTCTCCCATGGACACACACATGCATGTATACATGTATATTCTTGTACCAATTCACACACTCATGTACACATATGTGCACACACACACCCACGTGCACACACACCCACAACAACAAACCCATGTACATGCACACACACACATACATGCATGCACAAGAACACACACATGCACACACACACACCAATTCATGCACACATGCAACCACACATTCACAACCAAACATGTGCATACACATATATGCACATACACACATGGAAAAACACATATACACACACATATTCACATACACATGTACACATGTACATATGTAAATATACACTCATAGAAACTTACAAAAATACACATGCACACTCATACAAACATGCATGTTTGCACAGATACACACATTCACACATGTGTGCATGCAAACACACACTAACACATGCACACACAGACAAGCACGAGTACACAAACATGCAACCACACACATATGTAAACAAGCACAAACACACACACATACACATACGTACACACTACCCAATAGTAATGCACATGCACATGCATACCCACACAGGCACATCCACACAAACTCACACAAAAACACACACACACACACATGTGCCCACAGATAGATACTAATATGCACTTAAAGGCATAAGCACACTAACATGCACTCATATGCACTTGCACACACTCACATACATATTTGTGTACATAAACACTCACATGTGCACCCATGCACACATGCACATACAAAACTCACATGAATACTTTTAAACAAACACACATGCACATACATGCACACTCACATGCACACAAGCACAAACATAGAAACATGTACAAACCAATGTGCAAGTGCACACACATGTGTGCACATAAATCCAATCACAAACACACTTGAACTAACATAGACATACTCACACATGCATGAACACACCCACAGCTGTAGAAGCTCATAAACCTACAAATACACACACACACAGACCTACACTAAAATACAAAAACAAATATACATGCACATCCTCAGAAATATGTCTGTACAACCACTAAGATGCTAGTGTACACACACATACAAACACATAGGAATTTACAAGTGCACAATTTCCAGAAGTTCCCCAGATTGTGCCCCGGCCCCCACCAACAGCGGAGAAGATGTCGGTCTTCTTTCTTTCTTTGAGAATCCGATCCACGGAAGTACACAAAAAGCTTTCACAAGCGCGGCGAGCATTTCAAGCGAATACAATACCGGTCTTTCTTACACATGAGTTGTAAACACACACAAATGCATGCATACATAATAGCACAAACACACATACATACTCATACACATGCTTGCACACACACATGCAAATAAAACTCACATACAAAACCACAAAAAAATACACAAACACACATGCATGCACACGCACATATGCACACACCAACATGCACACATGTACCCAAACAACAAACAACACACATCCACATGCACACACATGGAAACAAACATGCACACACACATGCACAATCACACACACTAGCATAAACACACACAAGCACAAGCACACACAAACACATAAGTACACACACAAATACACTCACATAGGCACACACATGTATGCATGCACCCACATTGGCACATATGCATGCCTACACACACACACATAGACATAAGCACACAAAATTTGCACAAATGCATGCACACATACATATGCATCCTTACACATGCATGCACCTATGCACTCACTTGCACCCATGTAACCACACATACCCACAAACATGCTTGCACACAAACAAGCACACATATGCACAAACACACACTAGGCACACACACATGACCACATACATACATGCCCACGCATGCACATAAATACACATAGTCACATATGCAAACACGCACACGGACACATGCACACTTGTGTACATTGAAATGTAGGAAGAAATCCACACACAAACACATAAATGCAAACGTATACACATAAATATGCACCCATACAAACACAGACAGCCACACACTCACAAGAACACAAACTCACGCATGCACACTTAGGCATATGTATGTATGTGAGTCCACTCACACATGCACAAGCACAAATGCATAAAAACATACACATGCTCACGTATCCGTACACACATGCATAAACATGCATGTATGCACCCATACATGTAGGTGCTCTAATGCACACACAACCATACCCACATGCACACAATGGATACTCACATGCACCAACATGCATAAACACATACTTGTACATAAGCACAAATAGGCACACCCACACAAAAACACAAGCACACAAACATGTGCAGACATATGTAGACACACATGCATTATCAAACACATTCACCTACATATACACACAGATGTGCCCATGTGCACACACACAGACATGTACTCCCCACATTAAAATACACACATGAACACAAAAACACCAAGCACACACATATACACAGATGCATGCACATGCACAAAAGTACACACACCTTTCTACATGCACACACAAATAAACATACACTCACATCTGGAGGTTCACACTCGCACATGCTTAGATACACAAACACATATACATAGACACAACTATACACATTCTCATAAACACACACATAAACTAACACACAAGCACACATACACACACACACACACACACACACACATATATATATATATATATATATATATATATATATACATAGGCATATGCACACACATTCACCTGCATGCATAGAAGTGCCCATAAACACATGAACACTCTTGTGTGTTTTTACATAGGCACACATGTTCACTCATGCACACATAAACATGTAAACACACCAAGTTCATGCACATTTCTACACATACACACATGCACACACACACACACATGCACATCTACACCCACAAAGATGCTTATATGTAAAACCATGCACACATAGTAGACACCCGAGCATGTACATAAGCATAAACAAAAATACATGTATGGATAGACACATACACACATGTAAACATCTAGACACATAGACTATCATATACACAAATGCATGAGCACACTCACAAATGCACATGCAAACACACGCACACACATGTGTATATGCACACACTGACATGCACAAACACACAAGCTTGCACCAACACATAAGATACACTCATACATTTATCCACAGACACAAGAACACATGCACACACATGTACACACATAGATGCACAAAATAAATACAGACATGCACACATCCAACCACGCATGCATTCACATGAACACACGCACATAAAGACAAATGTCCATTCACATAAATGCACATCTACATACACAGAGGCATGCAAGAACAAGCATATGCACACACAAGCATATGCATAGATATAGACTCACCCACACCACATAAAGGCTCATAGACTTACACAAACATACACACACACACGCACATAAACACCCTCGTTTGCACACATATTAAAGCCTGTACGAACACGCACTTACCGACGAATAGTCACACATACACTTACACATGCACAAGCACATTCATGCAAGCATGCTTGCATACACACACCTAAATGCATAAAAACATGCACATGCACATATACACATGGACAACTCATATGCACACAAATAAAAATACACATAAACAAATAAATGCACACGGATAAGTACAGGCACATGCATGCATGTGCACACATAGAAACACCTGTGTGCACAAACACAGGCATAAATGCATGTCCACTCATATACACACATACATATATTCACACACACACACACACATTCACACACATGCAAAAAACACACACACATACACAAGCACACACACACACACATGTGAATGTACACACACATGTAAACACATATGTAGATATGCATACACAGACACAAATGTGAACAAACATTTGCATATGTAGGCACATGCACACACATATATACACTCACATAGGTGCACAAACATGCAAAAAATATACACATGCACATAGACACACATGTTGACACACACACATAGCCATGCATGTATACATACACACATGCACAAACACAGGCACTTAGATAGATGCACATAAACAAACACTCATATACACAAGCAAACAAACACACACACATTCATATGTGGGCCTACACACACATAGAGAAACATGCATAAGAGCACAAACACATGCACACACACACATGCACATGCACATACACACAAACATGCACATACGTACAAGCACATAGACTCAAAGAAAAGACACTCACATACATACAGACACACACAAACATAAATGCATACACACAAGCATGTGTAGATACATGCACACCAAAACATACATGCACAATAACACATACAAACACAAACACGTGCACACGCACACCAACACACACACTCAATCACAAACATACATGCACATTCTTGTGCATGCATAAGCACATGCACACATAGACAGGAACTTGCACACATATGTGTACACACACATGCAAAGTGAATATGCACACACATACAAGCATGTAGGCAAACACACTCACCAACACACATAAACCCACACCCACACACACAAACTCACACCTATCGACACACACATTTATGCATAAGTACACGCACACACGTGCACATGAATACATGAATGCACAAACACACATTGACACCCCTTCCCCTCCCCCCTCCCCCCCCCCCTCCCCCACACACACACACAAGTATGTGTGTGAAAACACACAAACACATGTAAGCTTACATGTTCCCAAACCCATACACACACAAACACATGAACACAGGAAAACATACACATACATGCAAGCACATGCGTTGCCACATATATAAAGAAGTGCACATGCACCTAGACATGAATACACGTGCACCCACACACAAACACACACATGCGCACACATGCACAAACACAAGAACATACACACGGTCACATATACAAGCACACATGCACACATGCAAACACAAACATGCATACACACACATGCATGTGCACTCACATGCACGCATGCATGCACATTACTCACAAACACTCTCATACAAACACACAAGAATGCTTACTTACACACACTTACATGAACAAAAATGCACTCACACACAAACACATGCACATGCATGCATAAGCACAACCAACCTAAACACACAAACACACATACACATGCATGCATAAACTCATGCATACACTTGCATACACACGAGGGCTCACAAAAGCATGCAAAAGCTCACACTCACACCTACACACATGCATACATACACAAACATGTATACATGCATGTGCTGCACACATCTACATGGGAATGCATGCACACACATGTGTGCAAGCATGCATAAATACATACATATGCATGCACATGCACACACACACATACATGCACACCCATAAATAGATACCCAAACACACACACACACACGCATGGATAAACACACACGAATGTACACATGCATAATCGTATGCACTCATGCCCAACACTTCTACAAAAGTGCAGAAACATGCACCTATAGACTAATATAAGAACACATGAACACAAAAGTTATAAAAGATATCTACAATCGCACATACCCACAAGCACATACACCCACAAATACATATTCATACACCCAAGAACATGCACATATACACAAACCAACTCAATAAACATAGACAAATATATGCATGCATACACACACACGCACACATGCTTACTCCAACACATGCACATGTATATATACACACTCCCAAACACACACAATTGCATGCACAGATAAATGCACAAACACAAGTTTACTCAAACATGTATGCATAGATACACACACAAGCACACATGTGTATATATGTATACACACACATGCACTTGCAGATATGCATATGTACGCATGCATGCATGCACACACCCATACCCACAAATACACACACTCACACACACATGTGCATACACAAACATACACATACATGCATACATAGGCTCACACATACCAATGCAATCATGCACACACACGCAAAACACTAGCAAACATTCATGCATTAACAAAGACACACATGCACATTTACTTGCACATGCACAGTCATGTAGACACATGCACCTACTCACACACACACATGCACACAAATGCACACACACATTTACATCCAAATGTATATGTACAAGCACTCACACATGTAAAAAGATGCACACACATGCACATGCATGCACACCCACACAAACACTCACACACTCATACACACACACTGATGCACAAACACATGCTTACATGCATGCACAAATGAACATGCATAGGCACAAGCATGCACACATGCACAAGCACACACCACACATGCATGCACTCACAAACACAAATACATGCACACATGCAAGCACACACATGTACCCATCCACGCACAAACACACATGCTTGAACACACACATGAACATGCATAGATACACACTAAAACATACAAACATAAATGCATGCACATACACATGCTCATACACACACATAAATGCATGTCTATGGACACACACATGAATACATTCATGCATACAAACATGCACATACACATAGACTCATGCACATATATACATACACAGGCAAGCAAGAATGCATGCACACATGCTCACATATTCACACACAGACATGTAAACACATAAATCCACAAATGTACAAACACATACATGCACAAATTTAGGCTCACACACATGTACACATATAAAGACACACACATGATCATGCATGCACATATACAAGCACACTCATACACACACACATACTAAACCATACATGCAAAGGTATACGCACACACGTGTGCATGCATGCACATACAAATACACAAGCAATCACATGCACACACTCACACATAAATACACAACTTGGGTATCCACATATGTGGATGCATATGTGCAAGTGAATGCATGCATGTACAAAGGCAAAAACACACACATATGCATGCATAAGCATATGCACACACCCACCCACATCTAAGGATGCACCCATATACTAACATACATGTTTGCACTTATATGCAAAAAAAACACACACATGCATTTACACGTAGATGTACATAAACAAACACAAACATGCACAACCAGACATCACACATGCATATCTGTGCAAGAAAAAATGCACACATGCCTACACAATGGAAAACTAGTACACACATGCACGTACATACACATACATGCACAAACAGATATACATGCACACTCACTCACCAACACATACATGCACATGCATGTGCACACACACTGGCACACACACACACACATGAATGTGAACAAACATAAGCACACACACACACATATGAGCACACACATTTACACAAATACATATAGACACACACACACAAAAGCATAAAAATACACACATACCCACACACATCCAAACATGCATACACAAACGCACACACACACACATACAAACATGCAAGCACACATGTACAAGCACATGCATGCACATACAAGTGAGCAAACACACATAAACATGCACACATATACGCACACATCAATGAACATAGACCCCCAAAAACACATCAGCACCACATCCATGCATATATAAATATGAGCACATACAGACACATGCATAGACATAAGTACATGCATGTGTGCAAGTACTCTTATGCACACACACGCATGCAAAAACCCATAAGAACATACACACACAGATGTGTACAGAATACATTCAAACAAACACACATGCAAAAATACACAACTACATGCACACATAGATGTGCATACTAATACATTCACACAAACACAGACAAATGTAGGCACACACACCGACACATAAACAAGTACACATACACAAAGATGCACAAACACACATTCACACACATGCACACACATATGCCTACCCACACACATGCATACTCACACACACAAGCACATGTGCACCCACATATGAAAACACACACGTACACAAGCACAAATACACACATGCACACACACACAATGACACACATGTACACACACTCATACACTCAAACATGCACACATGCAACAATGCACACAAACAAACATGCATGCCTGCATGCACACACACATACAAATGCTCCTACATACACACACATTCACAAACACACCCACATGCACAAACGCACCCACAAGAACATGCATACACATTAGCACATAAAAATACATGCATCACACACACATGCACATATATGGACACATATGCACAAACATATATGTACACTTAGGAAAATACATACACCCAAACACATACAGTTACACACACACATGCACATGTACAAACATGCATGCACACATGCGTCTACATGCAAAAATACTTGTACACACACAAGTGTGCATGCACACATCCACAAACATGCAGCATGGATGCTCGCTTGAACCCACACAACAAATAGACACACACACACAATATGCATGAACAAACACACAAACACACACATGCATGGATGAAGACATGCATAGATGCAAACACACACACACACACACATGTATGCACACAAACACTTGCACATAGACACAAACACATGCATGTAAATGTACACACTCGCACACACAAAAAACACACACACATCAGCATGCATAAAGGTAATTACATGGATGCACACACACAAACATACTTAAACACATGCCAAAATACACACATGCACAAATACATAAACATGCACACAAAAATGTTTGCACAAAGACATGAAAACATAAAGAAATGTGTACACACATGTACACACACATGCACACACACACATAAAAAAAAATATGCATGCACAAATACGGACACACATGTGCACACCCCCCCCCCCCCCCCCGTAAACACCTAAAAAAATATGCATGCATGCACACATTCTAACACACATTCAAACACATATATTCATGCATACAAACACACACACTTGCACACACAAATAGATATGCACATGCACATGCACACACACACATGCACAAATACACACACACACACACACTTGTGCATGTGCATTCATGCACACATACACACTAACATTCACGCCCAAACACATGCAAAAAGATGCATGGACACAAATATATATACACATAAATGAACACACATGCACATGCACACACACACATCCAAACACATAGGCATACATGCACACACACACACACACAAGCTCACACATATGCACAAATCATGACACACGTGGAAATACATTTGCACACGAAAGCACACACATGCATAAACACACTCGTAGACACACGCACACTCACACACACATGTAAGAAGCCATGTATAATAACACAAGCACATGTACACATAGACATACACACATGCAAACACACAAATGTAGACACACACACAAGCACTGGTACATACACATGCATAAACATGCACATGCACACCCACACATTCACATGTGCGCACAGAAACTCACACACCCATGCTCATATACATACATTCCTATGAACAAACACACAAATATGCAAACACATATATGTACATACACACCTACATACACATGCACTCATATACACACACAAGCATAAATACACGCATCCACACATACACACATAAACACACACTCAGAAGCACACACATGCACTCATACACAAGCACACAAACACAAGCACACACATGTATGCACCTACCCACACACACACACACACATGCACATACACACATGCACACTCACACACACATGAACATGTATACTTGCATAGACACAAACACAAAACACACATGCATATGCAAAAACACATGCGCACTCCCTCACCAATATATATATGTGCATGCTTGCAAACACATAGGCAGATACACATATGCACATGCACAAACACAAGCATACACATACATACACATACAAGCACATTAATGCACACACACCCACACACACACACACACCCAAATAGACCCAAACATGCACACATAAATGCATACACACACACACAAACATGCAAACACACACTTGTACACGTACCTAGACATGCATGCACAACATAAGCCAATGCATGCATACATGCACACATACATGCACACATAAATGCATGTGCACCCTCACAAACACATAGGCACACACATGCATGAACATATAGACATGTACACAAATATACACATGCAAAGATGCACATGTGTGCATACACTCTCATGCAATGCGCACATAGAAAAATACACAAGCACACATACACATAGATGTGCCCCAAAATACATACACAAAAACACATATATGTAGGCACACACGAGCACAAAAACAAGTACATGCACACAAAGATGTACAAACACACACATACACACACCCATATACATAGATGTGCACACACACATGCACACATGCAACCACATACAAACACACATGCACAGGCATACACACATGCAAAGACACACATGTACACACACACTCACACACACACATGCATAGAAATATACATACTCAAGTGCACACACACATAAAAATCCTCTCATACATATACACACAAGCACATGCACCCACACACACATGCTCACACACAAGCACACATAAACACATGCACATTCTCATACACATAAATACACACACATAAATACACACACATACATGAACATATGCACACATATATGCATAAATACATAAACACACTCACAAAGATCCCCACACACATATACATCCATACACATATGCACATACACACATGCCCAAATGCACATGTACATGTAAGCACACTTGTACACACACAAGTGTACTTGCATATGCCCATGCACATAGAGCATTCATGCTTTCTTGCACCCACACACCCACAACTAGACACCCATAAACATGCACACATGCAAAAGCACTCACCCTTGCACAGAAATGCATGCACAAACACATACTCAAACACACCCACACAAACATGCATACATGCACACATTCAAACACAGTAAAAAAACACATATTTGCTCACACATGACCACACATTTATGTGCACACCCATACACAAGCACATGCAAATGTACACACACACTCATACACACAAACACATGCACACACATACACATACACATGTGCATGCATGCACACATACATACACAAATATTCCCACACAAACACATGCAAAAAGATGCATGCACAGAAACACACACACACATGGACATGCACACACACACACACACACCTAAACACATGGGAATACATATGCACACACACAAGCTCACACATGTGCATAAATGATCATACAAATTCAAGCACAAAAAGGCATGCAACTTTACACACATGCATGCACACACACACATACACACACTTACACACCAATATACACACTTGCATGCACGTGCAAAAACACATGCATAAACACTCAAGCACATGCATCCACTGATGTGCATGCAAGCATATACACAAAAACACACACAAACATAGGCACACATGCATGCACATACACATGCACTAGTACATACACATGCACACCCACACATATGCATGTACACACACAAACTTACACACTCATGCTCATATGCATATATGCCTACAAATAAATGTATACATATTCACAGACCATTATGCACACACGCACAAGAAAACATGCACCCACATGCACATGCATGCACATACGTGCACACGCACACATACACACACACAAAAAAACACACACATGAACACATACACAAGCATGCACATTTGTTAAACATATACACAAACATGCACATACACTTATGCACAAACCCACACACACACTCACACATGCATACACATACGCACTTGCAAACAACCACACACAAACATTTGCCCACTTACACACACCCACACATAGACACATACATGTAGACATAGACACACATGCACATGCCTTCGAACACACTAGCATGCACACATGCACACACACATAAATATAATAACATACACACAGACATGCATGAATGCACACAAGAAGACATGGACAAACACAAACCTAAACATGCATGCACATACACAAACATTTACATGCATTTGCATGAACACACAGACACACACACATGCTTACAAACATATGCACATGCACACATACATTTGCACAGACACAAACACACACTCGTATGCACATGCATGGACACTCTCACATATGCACACACTTAAATGCACTCATGAATGCCCACACAATACAAACACACACAAATAAGCATACACGTGCACACATGCAAACACACACACATGAACGTGTGCACAGACACATGCACATGCACCTGCACGTGCACACGTACACATGAATACCTTCATGCATGCATTCAAGAACACTTGTAAGCACACATGAACACATACAAACACACACACATATGCACATGTATATGCACACACACACACACACTCATGCATATACAAGATCATACATACATTGACACATGCACACAAACATGCACACTTAAATCCGTACACATGCTGTCATATGCATGCACATTCGAGCACACATGCACACACATGCTCACACATATGCACGAACATTCAAAAGCATGCACACACAAATGCACACATACTTCCACACACACACATGCACAATAATGCATGCACACACAAACATGCAAACACTTATTCACACACACAAGCGCACTCCTGCACACACATCCATAACCACATATCCACACACACACACACTTTGATGCCATTTTCATGACACATGCATATAGACACACATAAACATACACATATTCACACAAGTGCACATCCACACCTAGACACATGGACAAGCACAAAACACATACACAGATGAATATACACACATAGACATATGCACACACAAATGCTTACAATTGATCACACACACACATGCACACATGCATATACATACACACACATGTGCACTGAACATGCACGCACAAAAACATGCACACATGTATCTGCACATACACGTACACTTACATACATAGATAAACACACACAAGCACATGCACGTATGCACACACATTAACACACATTTGCACATACAGACATGGGTCAAGCAAAGAAACACATCCACACTTGTACACAAAAGCATGCACACATGCACAAACACACACACATGCATGTATATGCCCAACACTAACTTATGCACACATGTGTGTACACACACACATATACACATGCAAAAAACATGATCACACACACACACACTCAAGTACACACACACACATTCACATTCACACACATAAACAAAAAATTATGCACACAGTTGTGTGCATAAGCACAAACACACATGTAGACTAAAGCTCATGCACAAGCTCATACATTCACCCATGCACACACACATAGACACATCCACATGCATATGTACACCTACTCGCACATAATCACACCTATGCACATCCTCAAACACATACATGCACAAACACATACGAACACACACACACGTACATGCATCGACAAAAAAAACACATGAATTCTTGTGCTCACATACACATGAGTATAGACATATGTTCACATGCACACACACATGAAGAGGCACAAACACACATACCCTCACATATACACATAGACACACACATGTGTGTGCATTTGGACACTCGTGCGTAGATATTTAGACCCATGCATGCATGCACACATATGCATGCACACCTACACGCACACATGCACATGTTTGCATGCACAAACAAGCACACTTATCCATGCACAAAAACATGCTCACAATAGTAGACATGCACACACACCCACATAGGCACACAACTACACACAAGCTCAAACATGCACAAACAAACAAATGCATGCCTACATACATGCACACACACACATGAACTCGTGTACACATACACAAGCATACAAATGCATAGACACACGTGAATATAAATGAATGTTCACACATGCACAGAAACATGCATGCACACAATTGCATGCAGACACATTGACACACACATGCATGTGCCCATATGCATGCATGCACCCCCATGCATACACAATTTACACATGTAGTATAAACACATGTGTCTATAAACACACACATGCACACACGCACACACACACACATGCAGACATGTGCACACAAACTTATGCACACAAGCATAGATACACAAACATGCATGCAAGAATGTCTTTATACACTCACATGAATGCACACAAACTTATTCACACAAAACATGCAAACATGCACACATGCCCAACCACACATGCATGCACATGCTCGCATGCGCACAAACGCAAAATGCACATGCACATACACAAAAACAAATGTACATATACACATGCATATAAATATGCACACACACCCATACACACTCATGCCTACACACAAACACAAACACACACATACACACACATACCAATAAAAACACAGTCATGCAAGAACAAACACAAAGAGATCATATATACATGCATGTACATGCATGCAGACATGCATGTAAACACACACTAACATGTATACACAAGCATGCACACGCACACTCACGTACACAAATAAGAATATATACATAAAAACACACCACGTACACACACACACGTAGACACATATGCATGCACGCACATGAACACACACACCCACACTCATACTCATGTGCACACACATGGACACACACATCTATAAAAGCACAAGCACACAAACATGCATATGAAAACATAAAACTAAAAAAACACACATGTATGCATACAAATGTACCCACACAAACTTGCAAACATGCACATGTGCTTATAGATATGCATGCATGCAAGTATAGATGCACAAACACACAAACATATACACATGTATGTATACAAACATGCACCCACATAGATTGATGTATGCACATATACATACACACATGAGTGAATGCACACATACATTCACATGCATACATATACAAGCTTGCATAGACCCACTCATAAATACACACACATGCACTTCCTTGAACACAAGCACGTGTGTGCACAATCACATGCCCATATGCACACATACATGCTTACATAAGTGGGCAACCTATACACACATGCATATACATTCACATTCACATACAAACATAAATGTATGCACACACTCATGCATGCTTACACAGACATAAATAGAAAAACATGCATAAACATACATGCACAAGCACACTCATGTACTGCCACACATATACACACACAAGCATGCCCACATATGCATCCACAAGCACACAAACATGCACACTTGCATGTACACACACAAGAACACATAAAGGAACACTCATATGTCCAAGCACACACATAAAACTACACACAAACACAAGCACATAGACCCTACAACACATGCATATAGACTGGGAGACATATAATCACACATGCATACACACATACATGCACACACATACTTGTATGCTTATAGACACACATGCATGCATTTAGAAATGTGCACACATGCATACACATATGAAGACACACATTCACAAATGCATGCATGCTTAAACATACACTCACATGTATAAGAACATAAACATATGTATACACACACACACATGCTCATACATGCACGCATGCATGCATGCATATGTACATACACACACATGCACACACCAGCACTCATAAGCACCAGAAATGAAACTAACCCACAAACACAACACTCACACACCCACATGAACAAACAAACATGCATACACATACACACATAATAAAAGGTACAGATACATGCACACACACAAACACATGCATACACTATATGCAATACATGCTCATACACATGTACACATAAGCATATTCACACATGCATACATGTATACACGTATGCACAAACGCACATGCACACAAGCATGAACATAAATACACATGAAGGCACACAAAAGCATGCAGCAACACACATGCATGAGTTAACATGCACACACACACACATACATGCACATGCCCACAGATACCAACACACATGAACATACCCACATGTGTACACAAAAACACATATTATGTGCATGCACACATGTGCCCACACATGTACACATATACTCACGTATGCAAACACACACACACACTCAGTCACTCTAATACATAGACACTCTTAAATACACACATGCATGCACACACATTCAAACAAATGCATACACATATGCACACATAAGTAGACACACACACACACATAGATATATGCATGTGCATAACCACACACATCCATCTACACACACACACAACCACACATATGCACCCATAAATACACTTGCACACGTGCACACACACATGCACAAAAACACGTACATGCACACATACCAAAATAAACACATGCACCCACACAACCAAATACACACACACTTAGCTGCACACACACACACATGCTTGCACACATGCATGCACACATACACATACATGCTCACACACCTAGACCCACATATGTGCACGTCTATGTGCACACACACATGCACACACAAAAACATATGTGCACACACACATTAATAAAATGTGCACATATGCACACATATGCATGCACACAAAGAAAAACACGCAAACATGCACACATAGTTACATGCACCCACACACACGTAGATGTCCATAGCACAAACATACATGCGCACATAGAATGTACTATAAAAGAACACATACACACACAAACAAATGAGCTCACACAAACTTGTACACACACACGAAAGCACACACACACATGCCCTTACACAAATACACACGCATGCATGTGCACACACACTCACAACCACATATGCACATGAACAAGCACATAAGCACACACACATTGGCATAAACAAACATGCACACTTGTATGTAGGAACATGCTTGCAAATAATACACACTCACGAGCACATGAACAACTACACACTCCAACACATGCAAGCACATAAAAAAATTCACTTATGCATGCATGCACACCAGGATGCTTCACATGTAGAGAAACACATGTACACACGTGCTCACTCAAAACATAGATATCAAGCACATATACATGATATGTGCAAAGGCATATGCATATGCGCACACATATGTACAAAAAATTGAACAGACAGATGCACTCATAGCCACGTACATAGGCACACAAACACTCATATAAGTAGATGTAGATGCTCACATGCACATGCATACACATACACATACACACATGCATGCATACACAGACAAATGTGCATGTATGTGTACATGCATACACACTTTGACACACAAACACACATGTACATATGCACACACACACCAACCCTTACACACACATATACACATACAAACATACACACACTGTGAAGCCTCCACCTAAACTAGTACCACTAGATAACAAAATTAACATCAGAGTCGCGAGATACAACATCTAAGTAAGGACAAAGAACAAAACCCAAGGTGGGGACCATACGGTAAGACCAACCCCAACTCCAAAATCTAAACTATATAAATAAAGACATGTTTTTAAACGTTTAATCACACCAAGCCCTCCCCTTCCTCACACATCTCATGAAAAGGGTTCTTCTATAATAGACCCATTCTCAGCTCACAGTGTTAGGATTTTATCTACTAAGATTTGTAAATCTCATTAGTGCTTACATCTAGGTCATGCTACCACTACACCGAGAGCTAAGAATGGGGCTATTATAGAAGAGCCCTTTTCTTGAGATGTGTGAGGAAGGGGAGGTCTTGGTGTGATTAAACGTTTAAAAACATGTCTTTATTTATATATTTTGGATTTTGGAGTTGGGGTTTGTCTTACTATTGGGTCCCCACCTTGGGTTTTGTTCTTTGTCCTCACTTAGATGATGTATCTTGTGATTCTGATGTTAATTTTGTTATCTAGTGGAACTGGTTTAGGTGGGAGCTTGACAAGGTGGTATCAGAGCTTTGGTTTAGGAATAAGTAGAAAAAGGGTAATGTGTGCATTCATAAACACAAAACTACACATATACACACAAGCACACCTATGCATGTGTGTTGTTGTGCGCATGTTTGTGGGTGTATCTATAAGCATGTGTGTGTGGGTGCGCATGTGTATGTGTACACATACAAGAGTTTTTACATTTGTGTGTCTACATGCACATGTGTGTACATGTCTATGTGTGTGAATGTGTGCACATGTGTTTGTATGCATGTGCAAATTTGTGTGTGGGTGTGTGCATGCAAACATGTGTCGATGTGTGCATGTGTGCATAAATATGTGTTTGTATGTGCATGTATACAATGTGTTTCTATGTGCATGCATGTGTTGTTCTTGCATATATGTGTGTGTGTGTGTGTACATGTGCATTTGTGTGTGCATGTGTTTGTGTTTGTATGTGTGTGCATGTGTTTCTATGTATTTACATACAAACATATGTGCTTATTTGTGCGTTCATGTGTGTAGGTGTGTATATGCATATTGTTCTATGTTCATATGTGTGTGTGTGTCTGTGCCTGAGCATGTGAGTGTGTTTAAACATCCATGTGCTTATTTGCATGCTTATGTGTGTGTATGTGTATGAATTTGTGTGCGTATGTGTATGTAAATATATGTGTGAATATGTATTTATGTTTTTGTGTGATTTGTACGTGTGTTCCTATGCCTGTGAATGTTCTTATGTTTGTTTGTGTCTTCATGTGCATGTGCATGTGCATGTTTATGCGTAGGTTCTTGTGCATGTATGTGCGAGTGAATGTTTGTGTGTGTGTGTGCATATGTGTATGCATGCATGTGTGTGCATGTGTTCTTGTGTGTGTCGTTGCATGTGTTCAGATGTTCTGTGTATGTGCAAGCATGCATGTACATGTGTGTGTGTGTGGGTGGGGGTTTATGTATTTGTGCACATGTGCATGTGTGTGCATCTTCATTGACATGTTTATGCTTGTGTGTATATTTATGAGTGAGCATGTGGGCATGTGCATGTGTCTCTTGTCTGTATATGTCTCTACTTGCATGCATGTATGTGGGTGTTGGTGTACCTACGTGTTTTTGTGAGCACATGCATGTTTGTGTCCATGTGTGTGTAGTGTGTGTGTGTGTGTGCATGTGTGTGTGTGAATATGTGCATGTGCATATTTGTAAGTGTGCTTTTGTGTGCACACACAAGTGTGTGTACTTATTCGTGTGTGTGCACGTTTGTATATGCATGTGCGTGTGCTTGTGATGTATGTGTGTGCACATAGGTGAGTGTGTGTGATTATGGATGTGCGCATATTCATGGGCCTATGTGTGCAAGTTTATTTATATGAGTGTATGTGCCTATTTGTTTTATTTATATGTGTGTCTATCTATTTGTTTTTCTATTCCTATGTTTGTGTTTGTGTACATAGGTGCATACACATGGGTTCATGTGTGTTTTCTCATGTGCGCATGCATGTAAGGGTATGTGAGCATCTTTGTGTGTATGTGTGTATGCATGTGTGTCTGTGAGCATGTCAATGTGTATATGGAAATGTTCATGTGCATGTGTGTGTGCATGTGCATGCAAGTGTATGCATATGTGTATGTGTGTTTTTATGTGTATGTCTATGCATGTATGTGTTTATATACATGTGCATGTGCAAGTTTGTGTTTGTGTACATGTGCATGTGAATACGTGGGTATGCATCAAAGTGCATGTGTGTGCATACGTGCATGTGTGTGTTCTTGTTTGTGTCTATGCGTCTGTGTGTGTGCATGTGTGGTGGTGTTTGGGCATGTATGAATGTTATTGAGTGCCTTTATGTGTGTGCATGTGTGTGTCCTTTTGTGTGCACATATCTATGAATTGGTGTGGTTGTGTAGATGTGTGTGTGTCCATCTTTGAGTACATTTGCATACATGTGTGTGTGCGTGCTTACATGAGTATATTTAGGTGCATCTATGTGTTTAATTGTATGTGTGTGGATCTCTTCGTGTGCTTGCATGTGTGTACATGTGCCTGTGTGAGTGTGTATGTGTGTGTGTATGTCTATGTGCACGTGCGTGTGTTTCAACATAGAAGTGTGAGAGCATGGGTGTCCTTTTTTTGTGTGCATGTGCCTTTGAGCTTGTGTACAAGTAGGAGGGCATTGACATTTTTTTGTGCTTGGGTGCTCATATCTATGTGGGTGTATGTGTTAGCATGTGCCATTATGTGTGTGCATTTGTACATGTGTGTATACTTGAGTGTATTTGCACATGCACATGTGTGTACATGAGCATGTGCATAAGTGTTCCTGTGTGAGTGTAGGTGCATATGTGTGCATGAGTGCATGTGTGTGCATGTGTTTGTGATTGTATATGTTTGGTTGTGTATGTTCATGTGTTTGTGATTGTATATGTTTGGTTGTGCACGTGCATGTGTGTGTAAGTGTGTGTGAGCTTATGTGCATGTGCATGTGCATGTGCATGTGCATATGTGTGCATGTGCATGTGCATATGTGTGCATGTGCATGTATATGAGTTTGTGTGCATGTGTACATGTGTTAGTTTGAGCATGTGTTTATTTTGGTGTGTGTGTGTATGTGCATGTGTGTGCACCTGTCAGTGTGTGCATGTGTGTGTCCACACATACACATTTGTGCATGCTTGTGTGTGTATATATATATTATGCATGTGTTTATGTGTGTCTATCGTGCGTGTGAATGTGTGTGTACGTGTTCATATGTGTGTGTGTGTGCATGTGCGTATACACAAGTATACATGCATGCTAATGCATGTGCATGTGCTTGTGCATGCATATATGCATGTGTGTGCATGTGCATGTGCATGTGTTTGTTAATGAGCATTTGTGTATAAGTGCATGTGTGCATATGTGTGTGTGTGCACATGTCTTTGTGCATGGCACACCTTTATGTATATGTTTGTATGGGTGAGTGTATGTGTGAGTGAGTTTGCATGTGCGTGTCCTTGTGTGATTATGCATCTGCATGTGCTTGTGTGTGCCTAATTGTGTATCTAAATTATTGTGCAAATGCATGGGCGTGAATGTGAATGTATATGTGCATGTGTGTGCTGGAGTATTCTGTATTAGCATAGGTATGCATACATGTGTGTGTGTATACATTTCTATATTTGTACACATGTGCTTGTGCTCATGCATGACAGCATGCATGTGCTTGGGCTTGTGTTTATGTACCTGTGTTTGTGCATTTGAGTAGGAGTGCACATGTGTGAATGTGTGTATGCATGCATGTCAGCATGTGCATGTGTGTGTGTGCACATGTCATGTGTGTGTGTTGATGTGAGTATGTGGGTGCCTATGAGTGTGCATGTGTTTGTGCTCATGTGTTCAGGCACTATGTGAGCTTTTGTAAGTGTGTTTGTATGCGTGTTTATGGGTGTGTATGTCATTGCATGTGTGTACAGGTGTGTGTTTGTTGCTATATGCATGGGTGTGCGTACGAACAAGTGAGTAGGTTTAGTTGTGTGTGGATAGGTAAATGCTTGGGTATGTGTGCATTTGTGTGTTTGTGTGTGTGCATGTGCTTGTGTGTGTGTATGTCTATGGGGCTGAGTGTAGATATGCATGTGGGTGTGAGTGCATGTGCATGTAGGTGAACACATGTGCATGTGTGACAGAGCATACAAGTGTGTGGGTTAATATTCATGGGTGTTTTTTTTGTGTGCATACATGTTTGCATGCATTCATGTATATGTGTGTGCTCATGTGTGTATGTGCATGCACAATCATGTGTGTATTTGTGTGAGTGCACACACCTGTGTGTAACTTTATGTTTGTTCTTGTGTGAGCATGTGCACATGTGTACACTTTTGTGTAAGTGTTTTTATGTGATTGTGCATGTGTCTATGCATGGCCCTGTGCATGTGTGTGTGTATGTGTGTGAGCATGTATAGGTGCATGTCTTCATGTGTATGTGTGTGTGTGCATTTGTGTGTTTGAGTGTGTGTGTGTGTGTGCATGTATTTATATGTTATGTGCTTATGTGCATAGGTGGATGTGTATGTGTTTGTGTGTGTGTTTTCAAGAATACATGAGTGTTTATGTGTGCATGTTCATATGTGTTCATGAGCATGTCTGTGCATATTTGTAGATGTTTGTGCATTTATGTGTGGGTAGGGTTTTTTGCTTTGTGTATACGTGTGTGTTCTTGTGTGTTGTGTCTACTTGTATGTGCATTTGTGCATGTGTGTATATGTATGAATTCGTGTGTGTGTGCTTGTGTGTGTGCTTGTGTATGTACATGTGTGTACTTAGATACATGTACATGTGTATGTTTTGTGTGTATGCATACATGGACATGTGTTTGTAGCTACAAGTGCACATGTGTGTTCATGAGTGTGTGTGCATATGTGCATGTTTGCACATCTATATGCCCTTGCACTCACATGTGTGTGTTTGTTTAGGTGCACACATCTGTGTGTCTTTGTGTGTGCATGCATAGGTGTGTTTGTACATGTGTGTATGCATGTGTATTTGTGTTTTTGCATGCAGGTTTGCATGTATGTGCTCTTGTGCATGCATGCTTGCATTTGTGTGTGCTTGCATTAATGTCTTAGAATGTGTGTTTGTGAGTTCATATGTGCATGCATACTAGTTTGTGTACATGTGAGCACATGGGTTTATGTATGTGTGTATTTGTGTTCTTGTGTATGTGTGAGGGTTCATGTGTGGTTGTGTGTGTGTGGGCACATGTGTGTTTCTTGGGTATATATCTATGCCATTCTATGTTCCGACATGTATGTGAGCATGTGTGTGTGTGAGTATGCATGTGTGTGTCTGTGTGTACATGTGTGTATGTGGGTGAGTGTGCATGTGTGGGTATATATGCATGCATGTGTGTGCAATTGTATATGTATGTGTGTGTGTGTGCATGGAGGTTGTCCGCATGCACATGCACTCATGTGTGAATTTGTGCATTTGCTTGCACTTGTCCCTATTTAACTGTGCTTGTGTGTGTGTCTATGGGTATATATGCATGTGTGCATGTAGATTTGTGTGTTTTCATTCTTGCATTTTTGTAGATATGCATGTGCATTCTTTTTGTGTGCTAATGCATGTGCATGTTTGTGCATGTGTGAATGCATGTATGTTTGTGTGTAGATGTGTGTGCATGTGTATGTATGTGTGAGTTTTTATATTTGTATATGCATTTATGCCATGTGCATGTGCATGTGTGTACTTGTGTATCTGCTTGCATGTATGTGTGGTTGTGCAAGTGTGAGTGTGTAAATATGTGCATAATCATGTATCTATATGTGTTTGTGATAGTGAGTGTGTGTGTGTGCATGCCTTCATAAGGGTACATGTGTATGTGTGTGTGCATGGGCATTTGTGAATGAGTTTGATTGTGTTCCTTTTTGTGCTTGTGTGTACACTTGTGTATGTACTTGTTTGTGTACCAATGTGAATGCATGTGTATGTGTGTGTGTGTGTGAGTATGTGCTTGTGAGTGTGGGTCTGGTTGTATTTGTGTTTATGTGTGCATGTGTGTGTGTGTGCATGTGTATGTAGACATGAATATGTATAGGTGTTTGTACATGCGTGTGTACATGTGCATATGGATTTGAGTTTGTGTATGCATGTGTTTGTGTGAATGTGAGCATTTATGTGCTTCTGTGTTTTTGTGTGTGCATATGTGGTCGTGTACATGTTTTTATGTATGTGTGTTAGAATGTTTGCGTGTGTGTATACAACTATGTATGCATATTCTTGTTTATGTGTGTGTGCTTTTGTGCATGTTTTCATGATCATGTACATGTGCTAGTGTTTGCGAGTGTGTTGGTGTGCCTAAGTATGTATGCACGCATGTTGGTGCATTTGTGTGTATGTTGTGTATACATGTTTTGTGTGTATGTGAATGTGTGAGCAAGTGCATTTCTGTGTTTGCATATGACCATATATGTGGGCATGATTATCTACATGTGTATGTGTGTTCATGTGTGCTCTTGTGATTATGTATTTATGCATGTGTGTTCTTTTGCATGGGTTTGCATGCTTATGTGTGTGTGTGTGTGCATCTATGCATTAATGCATGTGTTTATGGGCATGTGTGTTTGGTTATGTGCTTGTGTAGGTGTGTGTGCATGTGTGGTTATACATGTGTGTGTGCATGTGTACATGTATGTGTTTTTGTTTGCATGTGCATGCATGCATGCATGCATATGTTTGTAGGTGCTTGTGTGTGTGAGTTTTTTTTTGTGTGTGTGTGTGTACAGGTGACACATGTGGGTTTGTGCACATATGTGTGCATGCTTGTATACACTTGTGTGCATATGAGTCCATATGTGTCTATGGATGCATGTGTCTATGTGTATGTGTGCCAATGCATGTGTGTATATGAGCATGATTGTGTTTATTTTTGTGCATGCTTGCGTCGATGTGTTTGTGCGTTTGTGCATGCATACATGTGTGATATCAGTGTGTGTATGTGTGTTAATTTAACTCTGTTTGTCATTCTCTATGCTTGTTTATATGAGCATGTTTGTGTGTGCATATGCATGTGTGCATGCTTATGCATGCATGTTCTTGTGTGCATCTCTATGTGTTTGTGCACATGTGAGTACATGTGTGCCCACATGTGATTTTGTGTTTATGTGAGTGTGTGTGCATTTTTATCTATGTGTGTGCGTGTGTGTGCGAATGTTTGAGCATGTGCAAGTTCATGTGTCTGTGTTGGGATGTGCGTATGTTTTTGCATGTGTATTTCTATATGTGTGCATGTGTGTATATGTGCTTATGTGGATGAATGTGTGTGTGTGAGCTTATGTGGGTGTTTATGTATACTTGTGTGTGTGTGTTTGTATGTGCATGTTTGAGTGTGTAGGGGGTGTGTATTTGCATGAATGTGTGCACGTGGGTTCGTGTTCACATGTATGTATGTGTGTGCATGTGCATGTGCACATTTGTTTATGACTATGCATATCTGTTTATCTATGTGTGTGTGCATGAAATTATGCATGTGTTTGTGTGTGCATGCACACTTATATGTATGTGTTTTAGGTGTGCATGTGTGTGTTTGTGGTTTGTGCAAGTTTACATGTTGTGCATTTGTGTGTTCGCATGTGTGTACATCTATGAGGGTGCAAGTGCATGTGAATGTATGTGCATATGTGTGTGTGTGCATGTTTGTGTGTGTTTTTAAGTGCATATGTGTGCATGTGTGTAGTTGTGAATTTATTTGCATGTGTATGTATGTTTGTACACATGTGTGTGTGTCTATGTTTGTGCATGAATGTACATGTGTGCTTACATAATTTTGAGTGTGTGTGTGTGTGTGAGCATGCATGAGCAAATGTATGTGTGCATGTCTATGTTGTGCGTGTGTGTGCATGCATTTGCATATTTGTGTGTCTATGTGCACATGTGCATGTCTTCATGGATGTGTTCTTGGCATGTGCAAGTGTATGTGAGCGTGTGTGTGCATGTGTGTCCCTATTCGTGTGCATGTGTCTACGTGAATGCACATGTGCTTGAATGTGTGTGTGTTTGTCTAACATATTTGTGTGTACATATGTGATAGTGTTTATGGATTTGTGTGCATCTATGTGCTTGTGCATGTACATGCATGTGTGTGTGTGCATGTATGTGCATGTATTTTTGTGTGTGCATGTACTCTTATGTATGTGTATGCATGCTTACATACGTGCCTATGTCTACATGAGTATTTTCATATAAGTGTGTGTGTGTGTGTTCCAATGTGTGTGCATGTGTGTGGGTGTGCATATGTGTGTATGCATGCATGTGTGTGCCTATATATACGTGTGCTTTTACATGTCTACATTTACATGTGTGCATATTTGTGTGTTTGTGAGCATAGGGGGCATGTTCAGGTGTGTGTGTGTGTGCATGTGTCTATATATTGGTTCTCATGTATGAGTGGGTGTATGTGTATGTATGTGTGTGTACTTGAGTGTTCATGTGTTCTTGTGTGTCTTTTGGAGCTTATATGTGCATGCTTTTGTGTGAGTATGCCTACCTGTGTACATGTGTGCGAGTGTGTTTCATGCATGTGTGTGAATGCTTGCATGTGCTTGTATGTAGGTGTTTTCTTGTGCATGCACACATGTGTGTATGTGCATGTGTGAAGGTGTTTATGTGCATGCAAATGTCCACATGAATGTGTGCGTGTATGCGTCTATGTGTGTGTGTGTGTGCATGTACTTACGTGGGTGTGTACATGTGTGTTTTGCATGCATGTGTGTTCGGGTATGCATATAGGTGGGTGTTATTGTGTGTGATAACATATGAATGTTCATGTGCATGCATGTATGTGTATGTCAATGTGTGCACCTATTTGTATGCACTTGTGCATGATTGTGCATGTGTGTACTTGTGTGTGTATACTTGATTTTGTTTGTGTGCACGTGTATGTGCATGTGTTCAAGCGTGTGCATATGTGTGGGTGTGTTTTGTATGACTATGTATACGTGCATGAGTGTGCACATATGTGTGTGCTTATGTGTGTGTTGGTGCATGCTTGTTTGTGTGCATGCATTTAGGTGCTTGCATGCATACATGCAAACATGGGTATAAGGTTGTGTGTGTGTGTGTGTGTTCATTTGTGAATGTGTTTTTGTGTGTTTATGTTTGTCTATGGATACAGGCACATATAAGTGTGTATATTAGTGTGGGTTTCTACATGTGTACACACATACACAAATGTGTGCATGCATGTGTGTGTGTATGCTTGCATGTTTTCACATGTGCATGTGTATTTGTGTGTGGATGCATGTGCATGTTCCTATTTGTCTGTGTGAATCTATGTGTGTGTGCATGTGTGTTTGCAAGTGTGTGTATTCATGTTCGCATGTATATATGTCGTTTTCCACATGCATGAGTGTATGTGTATCATTATGTGTCAATGAGCAAGTGCATATATATGTTTTTGTCCTTGTGTGTATGGTGGATTATTTGTGTATTCACATACATGTGTTTGTGTTCAGGTGGTTCTGTATGTTAGTTTTTGTGTGTGTATGAGTGCATGTGTGTGTGAGTGTTTGTGTCTAGTTGCATGGTTGTGTGGGTGCATGTGTGTATTTGTGTGCATTGGTATATGTGGGTTTATGTGTGCATGTGTGTATACATATGCACATGCTTATGTGTGTGTATGAATGCATATCTATGTATGTTATATGTATTCCTATGTGCTATATGTGTGTTTGAGTGTGTGTGTGTGTGTGCATGTAAGTGTGAAATTATGCAATCATGTGTGCATGGATCTATGCAAGTGCTTCTACATGCATGCATGTGTGTGTACTTGTGCACACATTTGTGACTATGCATGCATATGAGCATGCAAGAGTGCATGTGCATGCATGTGTGCATGCATGTTGGTGTGCATGTTCACTTGTTTGCATGTGTGTATGCATTTATATGTGTGTGAGAATTTGTGCAAGTGCAAATGTGTATGCCTACACATGTGTGTGCATGTGCATGTGTGTATTCATGTGTTTGTATGCATGTGCATGTTTGCTTGTGTGTGTGTGTGTGCATGTGCTCCTATGTGAATTTTTGTGTCCATACATGTGTTTATGTGTATGTGTGTTCTTGCATGTGCATATGTGCGTTCATATATTTCTATGTAAGAGCACATGTTTCTATGTGTGTATGTATGCACATGTGTGTGTCTATAAATTCATGCATGCAGACATATGTGTGTGTACACGTGTGCATATGTATATGTGGGTAGGTGTGTGCGTCTATTTTTGGACACATGTTTATGTGTGTGCATGTGTATGTCTGTGCCTGTGCTTGCATGTGTGCATGCTTATGCACACTTATGTTTCTGTGCATGATTACTCGTGTGTATGTGTGTGTGTGTGTTTTTGTGTGTTTGTGTGTGCATGCATGTGCGTATTCATGTATGTGTTTGTGTGTGTGTGGGAGCATTGGTGTACAATTAGAGAGCCTTTTTGTGTGCATGTGATCTCTGTGTGTGAGCCTATGCCTGTACGTGTGCTATGTATGCTTGTGCTTGTGCATATGCATCTATATTTGTATATATGGGTGTGAGAGTGTGTGTGTGTGTGTACATGTGTGCATGTGTGTGTGTATACATGTGTACATGTGTGCATGTGTGTTCATGTGTGCAAGCATTCATGTTCATGCATGTGTGTTCATGTGCATGTGTGTATGTATGTGTGTTTTTGTTTGTGTGTGTAAATTATGCATCTATGATGTGTACTTTTGTATGTGTGTTCTATGGGTGTTTCTACATGTGTGTGTGTGTAGGTGGGTGAGGGTGTGCATGTGTGTGTGCATGTATGAGTACTTATGCGTGTGTGTGCAAATACAAGCACATGTGTTCATGAGTACATGCATATATAAGTACATGCTTGTGTGTGTGTGCTTATGCCTCTGTGTGCGTTTATGTGCATGTTTATTCATGTGCACATGTTCAAGTATTTTTATATGCATATGCATCTAATTGGGTGAATGTGAGTGTGTGTGCTTGCACATGTGTTTTCATGCTTATGTGCATATATGTGCATGTCTATGTACGTTTGTGTGTGTGCATTTATGTCTTCTTTTGTGTGTGTACCTGTATGTGTGTGTTCATGCACGTGTGTGTGTGTGCATTTGTGTGTCTTTGCGTTCATGTTAGTGCTTGTGTGTGCATGGGTGTGCTTACATGTGTATGAGTGTGTGCATTAAATACATGTGTGAATGTAATCATATGCATGTGTGTGTGGGGGGGGAGTGGGTATGTGCATGCATGTGTGTATTTGTGAGTGTGCATGCATGAATGTATGTGTTTACATGCATAAGTGACTGTGTGTATGCATGCATGTGTGTGTGCATATATGCACATGTGGGCACATATGTCTATGAACTATAAGCACATGTGTGCATATGTACAGCTCTCTATGTGTGTGTGTGTGTGTGTGCATCTATACGTCTGCACTTGTGCATGTGTTTACATGTGTGTGAGCATGTATTCTTTTGTGTTTATGTGTGTGTTAGTGCATACAAGCACCCATGTGTGTGTGCATGTATGTGTAGCTCTACATCAGTATGCATATGCATGTGTATGTGTGTTTGCATGTATGTACATAGGTTTGTGAATGTGTTTGTGTATGTGTATGTGTACGTGAATGCATGTGGGTTTGGGTGCACATGTGCATGCATATGTGTGTTTGTGTGTGTGTCTGGGTATGTTTGTGTGGGTGTGTGTGAATAAATATGCATACATGAGTGTTTGTGCATGTTTACATGCATACATAAGTGTGCAATAGAGCAATTGTGTGTGTTCATGTGTGTGTGGGTGCCTGAGTGTGTGTGTGGGTCTATCTACTTGTGCATGTGTGTGCACATGTAGGCACATGTGTGTGAGTTAGAGCATGCATTTATGTGTGTGCATGGATGTGATTATTCATGTGTGTGTGCATGTGTGGATATGTGTGCATGTGTTTGCATGCACCTGTGTGTGTCTGTTTTGAGTGCAAGCGTGTGTGTGTGCATTTGTGTATACATGCAGGTGTGCTAGGGAACATGCCTGGTGTAAGAGTGCATGAGTGCATTTGTGTACATGTGTGCATATGTGTGTGTGCATGTGTACATGCATTTGTGCAAATGTTTGTATGCATGCATGTGTGTGTATAAGTGTGTGAGTTTGTGTGCCTATTGTGTTTGAATGTATGTGTGAGTGTGTGCACATGTGTATTGATGCTTAGGCATGTGTTTGTGTGTGTGTAAGCATGTACATATAGGCACAAATTGACACATGCAAGCACATGTGCACACGCATATATGTAGACACACACGAATGCGCACACATGCGCAAGCACATGTGCAAACACACGCATATATGTAGACACACACACACAAGCACATGAACACATACACACACAAACATGGACACGTACAAACACACAGACATGTACACACATAATGTAAACACACACACTTCCACACACATGCACATAATCACAACAAAGTATGCATTAAGGAATACTCACAGAGGCACACACTCACACTTACACAAACACAAAAATTCTAACACGCACATGCACACCAACACACACACAAGCACACACACACATGCATAGGTACACACAGTAACATGCATGCAAACACACATGTACACAAACATGCATGAACACACTAATGCACACACACAAGTCTACAAGCACAAACACACAAACAGACTCACATTTTCACATGCACACACATGTGTGTGTGGGCACCAACTCATATACATGTGTGTACCCACTTACACATACACACTCATTAGCACATGCATAAGCCCTTACTCATAAGCACACACTTGCAAAAACACAGATACACACTCATACATATGTGTACACACACACACACAAAATCTTACACAGAAAGATGTACATGTACACACACACAGATACTCACAAACACATGAATATACATGCAAACACTTGAACACTCACAAGAGTATGCATGGACATCAACAAACACCCATGCACACACACACGCACACATAGATAAGCACTCACCACACACGCGAATGCACCCACATGCACACATGCATGCATATACACATAAATGTACAAATACATACACATGAGTGCACTCACATATGTGCAAACACACACACACACATACACACTAATACACACCCATACACATACATATACAGATGCACACAAAAAATATACACACATGCACACACAAATGCATGTACATATGCACACTCAAATATAAGCAATGAAACAGATACACTTACATATACACATGCATGCACACACCCACACACACACATTCACAAGCATGTACACACCCATGCATAAACTCACACATGCATGCATACACATGGACATAGACTCACACACACTTCTACACACACACACAAGCATATATGCACCCACACACAACTACCCTCACATATGTATACAAACACACAAACAAGCATAAATGCAAACACACACATAAACACATGCATACTTGCACACACACAAGCACCTACACATTCTCCCACACAGTTACATATACACGCACTCACACAGATGTGCATGCTCACATACAAAAGCAAACACACACACACACACAAACTTACATGCACACACACATATCCACATACACATGCACACAAAAATATACATACATGCACCCACATAATCACACACCTACATGCACACACAAACACACACACATGCATGAAAACACACATAGGCATGCATGCACACACACATGCATGCACTAGTATACACATAAGCAAACACACACATGCACATGCACACACTTTTACAAAGACACATGCACATGTGTGCACACACACAAGGACACTCACATGCATGTATAGGTAGACACACACAAGCAAAGACTTGTGCACACACACACATGTGCATGCATAATCATGCATGCACACATGTATGCCACAAACATGGGCACACACATTCAGATACACATGCACATGATTAATTGTATACACACACAAATAAACACATGCACTCACCCACACATATGAACTTGTGCTTCTATGCACATTCACCCACATAGACATATGCTCATGCACAAACACACTCTTGCACACACAAAAACACCCTCACACATGCATACACATGAACACACACACACACATGCATGTGCACCCACACATGCATACTTACATAGGCACACACACATATTCACACACACACACACATAATGACACATGGACATAAGCATGCATATGCACATGCACAAACACACACATACAAATATACACATATATGCACTCATGCTTATGCACATGCATGACAACACACACACACATGTACACACTTGCAAGATCACAATAGCACTTGCACCCATGCACAAATGCATGCAGACATGCACACAAAGGAATACATATACACACATATAAGCACACACAAGAAAACACACACATAAGGACACACGTACACATGCACACTCACACACATACACACATGCATAAGAGCATATATGCATCCACAAGCATGCATATGTGCACACACCCATACATGTGCAAATGCAAGTTTGCACATCACACAAAAACACAAGCACACACATGCTAGCACACACACACATGTGTGCATTCACAAACATGCCCATACAAGAACATATGTACATACACGCATACACACATGCATGCACATGCACACATACATACACACTGCCTATTTAGAACCACACCCACACATAGCCACACATTGATATAGGTATGTACACACATGCACATGGACCCATGCACCCACATACACACACATGAAAACACACACACACACATGCATGCACACACACCCTTACATAGACACATGCATACACATGTATACAGACATATAAACATACGTGAATAATAAAAGACATGCATATGCAGACACCACAAACACAAATGCACCAACACACACATGTGCTCATGTACACACACATGCACTAATGCACACACATAAATGAAAACCCATACATAACCACATGAACAAAAGTAAACACATATTTTTAAGCAGCTACACACACTCACAAGTGCATGCATGCACATGTACATAAACATACAGACACATATATGTTGGTAAACACACACATGAACAAGCACATGCTTGCACATACACCCTCACACACTCATACATAAACACATACACACACATCCACATGCAAATGCACAAACATGCAAACCCACATACATGCATATAAACACATAAATGCTCACACTCGCATGCACACAAAGACATACATGTAGACACACAAACACATGCTCACACATGTGCACACACATGCATAAACACCCACACACACAAAGAGAAACACACATGCATTAGCATACAACCAAACACAAACACTAGAACATGCACACATGCATACACACACATGCGTACACACACGCGTGTCTGCATGAATGCATGCGCAAGTTCACAAACACACACTTATACACACATGCTCTAATGCACAACCCAGACATTCATGCATATGCATAGATACACACACATGTGTAGACACACATGCATACTCATATATACACACAAAAACTTGTGCACTCATAAACACATGCACATGGACTAAAATATCCACACACACACCCACACTTTGTCACTCACTAACCTATGCACACATGCACATGAATGTAGCACACACACACATGCACCCATGCACACCCAAAGCACACACATAAAAGAACATGCACACACACAAACAAGCACACATGCCAATACTAACATGCATGCACACACATATAAAACACTTGCACAAATGCACATGCACACTAAAACACATGCACACCAACATGCTCTTATTTGTACACACACATTCATGTGCATAGACTACCACACACATGCACACTTACATGTGCATGCACACAAACACACATGGGCACTCGTCGCCACACGCATGCACTTGTGCGTGTATGCAAAAACAAGCAAACATGCACACACCCACATGTACACATACACCATCATACAGATACGTACACATGCACAGACACACAAACACTTATTTACACAAGCATACACACATGTGCACATGTGCATACAAACATGCACATGCATGCACACATACACACTCATATATTCACACTAAGATGCAAACATACACATATGCTTGCACACAAAAGGCACACACTCACAAAAAGTCATGTGCACACACACAAAAATACACACGTGTACACATGCATGCAAATATATACACACGTATAAACACATAGATGTGCACACACATGCACACGTACATAGATAGTCACACCTCCACACACATACATGCATGCTTGCACATTCATACGATATACACATATTAATGCACCAACATACACACACACACACACACACATAAAAATAGGCATGCATACAAGTACATAATAAAAAAAGTACACAAATACACATATGCACACACAAACTTAGACACACACATGTACAAACATACAAATATGCATTCACACGCACATGCACACATGCACTCTCGTAGACCCACACACACACACATGTACAAAAATGCAGTCACATGCATATACATGTAAAAGCTCACACACAAGCACACAAACACACAAACTCGCACATAGCTAGACATATACAATGGCCACACATGCAGAAAGACATGCACATGCATGCATAAACACATGCACTCATACATCTCCACACACATGCATGCACACACACACAAACATATAGATGCATAGAAACATGTTGTACAATAATGCACACATGCCTAAGCTCATGCACTCACATACACACACATATACACTCACATATACACACACATGCACTCACACACACATACAAACAAACACATATGCAAAGACATGCATAGATGCACACACGCCAAGACAAACACAAAAGTGTGCATGCACACACACATACACACCAATTTACACATAGGTGCAAGGGTATAAACACACATTCGCACAATAACGTGTGCATGCACACACAAGTAGACGCATACACCCACACACAAACACAAACACACAAACACATACACACACCCCATACAATCACTTACAAACACATGTTCATGGGAGCTAACACACAAGTATGCATGCACGTGTACACACACACACACAAGCACATGCATGTACTCTTGACATGAACATAAACACACACTCATACATACATGTGTGCACGGCCAAGCATACAAATGCACACACATGCATGGTTGAACAAACACACAGACAAGAACATGCATGCATTCATTTATGCAAACACCCACATACATGCACACATGCATGCATAACACACATATACTTGTAAACAAATGCTCATATGTATACATACACACACACACGCACACTTACATGCACACATGGACAAACATGAATTCATGCACTCTCACATGCACACACATCTAGACACACATTTACATATGTACAAAAATATAGACACAAACACTCACACACACATGCATGCTACACACATGTATGCACCAAGCACACACCCACACACAAACATGCACACACATGTACACATGTAAACACACACACATAAATGCATATACATGCACACACATGCATGTACACCTATATAGACAAACTTGTGCACACAAGCTTACATACACACTCACAAATTCAATCACACACACATGTGCATGCTTGCGCATGAATACACATATGCCTGCTCACATACATACATGTAAATAAATAGAAACACATGCTCACCACCACACATGCATGCACACATACATACAAAAACACATGCAAACACACATACACACACACAAAAGCATGCTTGCACACACATACATATGCAAGCACACATGCATGCACATGTAGAGACATACACGCACATGTGTGTACACCCATACAAGTGCATATCCACCCACACACACTTGCTCACATGCACTCACATACGAACACACGCACCCAAAAACACACAGACATACACATGAGGGTGTGCACACCCACACAATCATACACATGCAAATAGGAACACACTCACATTAGTGAACACAAAAATACACACACACACACTCTTGCACTGAAATACTCACATGCAAGCAAGCATATACACTGACACCAACACGCACACATGTATGAACACATACACAATCATGCACAAAAAAGCACTTGCATTAGTACCCACAAACACACATCCACCTATACAAACACATATGCATACACATGCACACACATAAGCACATGCATGCTGACACACACACACAGACAAATGCACAATCACACATATGCACATGCACTCACACACATGCACCTAAGTACACGCATACACATACGCATACACTCATGCTTATTCACACACACACATGCAAAAGAACAAAGACCCTCACACACCTACAAACATGAATACATACACATGCTTGTGCACTAATACAGACACATGTGTCTGCATGTACCCTAACAAATACACACATGTACATAGGTGCATACACACATCCACACACACTTCCACAACACAAACACACACTTACACAAATGCACACATATATAAATGTACATAAACAAAGAGAGGTTCATAGACACATGTAGCAACAAAACAAGCAATGCACATACACACACGTGCAAGCACACATACACATAGACAAACATAAGAACACGCAAACACACAATCACATGTGCATGCAGGAACAAACACATAGGCACATGCATACAAACACAAAAACACACATCCACACACTTGCAAAAGCACACAAACACACACCACTCTCACACAAATGAAGCACATGAGCATGTGCATACAAACACCTATGCATGAATACACATCCACTCACATGCACATAGATACAATCACATGCATAGATAGATGTACACTCATATACACATATGAACATGAACACACACTTGCACTCAAATGCATGAACATAAGCACACATAGTTGTACCCACACACACACAAGTATAAATATACACACATATGCACCCACACACATGCATACACATGCACATAGGCATACGCACACACATAAACACACACACACACATACACAGGAACACATGCACTCATCCTCCCACAAAAAGTAAACAAACACAAAAATGCACACACGCACACCCGCACCAACAAATACATACACATACACAAACACACATGCATACACATACATACACATACGCTTACACATAAAAACACTCTAAAAAAATTTGGACATACACACACTTACATAGAAGCATGCATGCACGCAAAAAAATGCTTACATGTACGAACGCACCTACAATCATACACACAAGCACATGCACAAAAGTAGATGCACATGGGTACATAGTGACTCAATAAAATCCTCTTCTTCTTTTACTTCTTCCACTTCTCCTTCTTCTCTTCTTCTTCTTCTTCTTCTTCTTATTCTTCATCTTCTTCTTTCTATTCTTCTTCTTCTTCTTCTTCTTCTTCTGCTTCTTCTTCTTCTTCTTCTTCATCATCATCATCTTCTTCTTCTTCTTCTTCTTCTTTTCCTTCTTCTTCTTCTTTTTCTTCTTGTTTTTCTTCTTCTTCTTCTTCCTCTCACTCTTCTTCTTCTTCTTCTTCCTCTTCTTCTTTCTCTTCTTCTTCTTCTACTTTTTCAATAACATCATCATCATCATCATCTTTTTCTTCTTCTTCTTCCTCGTCTACTTCTTCATCATCTTCATCTTTTTCTTCTTCTTCTTCTTCCTCTTCTTCTTTTTCGTCATATTCTTCTTCTTCTTCCTCTTCCTCTTCCTCTTCTTCTTCATCTTCTTCTTATTCTTCTACTTCTCCTTCTTGTTCATCATCATCATCTTCTTCTTCTTCTTCTTCCACTACTTCTTAATCATCTTCTTTTTCTTCTTCTTCTTTTTCATCATCATCAACTTCTTCTTCTTCTTCTTCATCAATATCCTTCTCTTCTTCCACTTCTTCTTCTTCTTCTTCTACTTTTTCTTCTTCCACTTCATCTTCTTCTTGCTCTTTTTCTTCTTACATTACTTTTCCCTCTTCTTCTTTTTCTTCTTTTTATTCTTATTCTTATTATTCTTCTTCTTCTTCTCCTTCCTCTCCTTTTTCTTCTTCTTCTTCGACTTCTTCTTCTTCTTCTTCAACTACTACTACTTCTTCTTCTTCTTCATATACTTCTTCTTCTTCTTCTTCTTCTTTTTGCTCTTCTCCTCCTACTCCTCCTGCTTCTCCTCCTTCTTCTTCTTCTTCTTCTTCTTCTTGCACTTTTTCTTCTTCTTCTTCATCTTCTTCTTCTTCTTCTACTCCTTCGCCTTCTTCTCCTTCTCCTCTCACTCTTCTTCTTTTCCCTACTTATTCCAAATCTTCTTCTTCTAATTCCTTTTCTTTTTATTCTTCTTCTCCTTCATCTTCTTGTTCTTGTTCTTCTTGTTCTTCTTCCCCATTTTGAGCTTTCCTTCTTCTCTTTTCCCTTCTACTTCTTTTTTTCTTC